>BLSH010063816.1:828866-855962 GCA_018402905.1 Glandirana rugosa
ACATCCCCCCCCCCCCCCCCCATCTACCACCCACCGCTTCCACTGTGTGCCCAGATACTCCCTGTGGTTTTATACAGTATCTCACAAAAGTAAGTACACCTCTCACATTTTTGTAAATATTTCATTCTATCTTTTCATGTGACAACACTGTAGCAAAGTGCCATTTCTTCAATGTAAAGTAGTGAGTGTACAGCTTGTATAACAGTGTAAATTTGCTGTCCCCTCAAGATAACTCAACACACAGCTATTAATGTAAAAACCGCTTGCAACAAAAGTGAGTACACCCCTAAGTGAAAATGTCCAAATTGGGCCCAAAGTGTTAATATTTTGTGTGGCCACCATTATTTTCCAGCACTGCCTTAACCCTTTTGGGCATGGAGTTCACCATAGCTTCACAAGTTGCTACTGGGTTCCTCTTCCACTCCTCCATGACTAAATCATGGAGCTGGTGGATGTTAGAGACCTTGCGCTCCCCCACCTTCTGTTCGAGGATGCCCCACAGATGCTCAATAGGGTTTAGGTCTGGAGACATTCTTGGCCAGTCCATCACCTTTACCCTCAGCTTCTTTGGCAAGGCAGTGGTCATCTTGTGAGGTGTGTTTGGGGTTGTTATTATGTTGGAATACTGTCCTGCAGCCCAGTCTCCGAAGGGAGGGGATCATGCTCTGCTTTAGTATGTCACAGTACATGTTGCCATTCATGGTTCCCTCAATGAACTGCAGTTCCCCAGTGCCAGCAGCACTCATGCAGCCCCAGACCATGACACTTCCACCACCATGCTTGACTGTAGGCAAGACACACTTGTCTTTGTACTCCTCCCCTGGTTGCCGCCACACACGCTTGACGCCATCTGAACCAAATACGTTTATCTTGGTCTCATCAGACTACAGACAACAAATGAAAATGAGCTGCTCCAGATGTGAATGGTGAAAGAGAAATCAGACAAACCTGGTGCTGGTCCAGTCCGTGATCCAGGAGGCAATTGTAGAGCAAAGGAAGTTGACCACACACAGGTTAAGCTGAGTACAATGACTGATTTATTGTAAATCCATCCAGTGATGAAAACTATTTACAGAAAAAGTGCAAACAGCGGACTGGCAAAGATTGACACGTTTTACAAACTACATGTTCGCTTAGTCATAACCTGTCATCAGACCACAGGACATGGTTCCAGTAATCCATGTCCTTAGTCTGCTTGTCTTCAGCAAACTGTGGGCTTTCTTGTACATCATCATCTTTAGCTTCCTTCTGGGACAACAGGCATTGCAGACCAATTTGATGCAGTGTGCGGCGTATGGTCTGAGCACTGACAGACTGACCCCCCACCCCTTCAACCTCTGCAGCAATGCTGGCAGCACTCATACATCTATTTCCCAAAGACAACCTCTGGATATGATGCTGAGTGGGTGTACTCAACTCCTTTGGTCTACCATGGCGAGGCCTGTTCTGAGGGGAATCTGTCCTGTTAAACTGCTGTATGGTCTTGGCCACCGTGCTGCAGCTCAGTCATTAGTCTTGGCAATCTTCTTATAGCCTAGGCCAGGGATATGCAATTAGCGGACCTCCAGCTGTTGCAGAACTACAAATCCCATGAGGCATAGCAAGACTCTGACAGCCCCAAGCATGACACCCAAAGGCAGAGGCATGATGGGACTTGTAGTTTTGCAACAGCTGGAGGTCCGCTAATTGCACATCCCTGGCTTAGGCCATCTTTATGAAAAACAACAATTCTTTTTTTCAGATCCTCAGAGTTCTTTGCCATGAGGTGCCATGTTGAACTTCCAGTGACCAGTATGAGAGAGTGAGAGCGATGACACCAAATTTAACACACCAAGGAGTGAAAATGGCTAATTGGGCCCAATTTGGATATTTTCACTTAGGGGTGTTCTCATTTTTGTTGCCAGCAGTTTAGACATTAATGGCTGCGTGTTGAGTTATTTTCAGGGGTCAGCAAATTTACACAAGCTGTACACTCACTACTTTACATTATAGCAAAGTGTAATTTCTTCAGTGTTGTCACATGAAAAGATAGAATAAAATATTTACAAAAATGTGAGGGGTGTACTCACTTTTGTGAGATACTGTATATAAAAGAGGAAACTCCGAGAGCCCAGCCCAGAGTGGGCAGGCCCTCTGACTGCCAGATTTACATACAAGCCCACCACTTCACCCGACAGCTCAGAGTGTGGCCTGTCTGCCCCCACCTTGTTTGCACGTGCATGGTTGAGCAGGGTGGGGAGGTATGGGGCTATAGTGGTCTGGGCGGGGGGGGGGGCTGAACATAGAGTGTGACATTTGGGGAAAGGGCTGGCCCCATCACCCCGTGTAGGTGAAACTGAAAACTCAGAGGGCCCGGAATGGGCCTGGGTGGGCCCCTGTCTGGCCCTCTTGAGTTGGAGGGGGTTTATTTTTAAATTGCATATGTCCCGAAAAAAATTTCCGCAGAATTAAGCCTTGATGAATCTTGGGAGTACCAAATAGGAAAAAAAAGGTTCTTATAAAGTGACAATAAACCACATCCTTATCCTTCAAAAATAATCCATACACATCCACTATTTAAAGCCCTGCAATCTATTTTTCACAAAATTGTTTCATACTGTGTTTTTTTGCCTTGTAATGTTCTCTATGAGCTCCTGAACCCCTCCTTTTACCGCTCTCTTCCATTTGTTTAGAACGATCAGTGTATTTTTATTATTTCTGATCATATGCACTGCTCTATGCACACCACACACCCTCTAACAGGAAGTGAGGTCACAGTAGCAAAAAAAGAAAAGTCAGTTTGGAGATTTGGAGGACCACAAGAGCAATAGAAGGTATTTTTTGAGTTAAGAATACATACTTCAATAGACCTTTTATTTTTGTAAATCAGAGTTTAGTATCACTTTAAATCCGTCCATGTGAAATATTAGCTTAGCCTGGGTGTGTCTGTTTTCCAAGGTGACTCAGTCACAATATCTGTTTTTTCTTTGGCAAATAAATGAAATGATACCCATCAATCATACACATTTATCTCTCTATGAACAGCAATATCATACTCTCCACCAGAGACACCCATGAGAAAACTAAAGAATAAAAAGTGCAATACAAACAAATTGATGTATTCTTTCTTTGCCTGATTTATCAGCCTTTGTTGGGCAGTATCAGTGTATGAAATTTGCACAGCTGGGCATGGCACAACTGATGAGGAGGTCAGGATGGCCTGTCTCTAAGAAAAGATTACAAGTGAGCCTCGTTAGGAAAGTACATGTTGATTATAACTTAATTACCCCAATGTAATTTACAAGGGGAGCCCAGCAAGCAAGTTGTTATTTGCTTGCAATTAAAATGGAATTAGAAGTGACGAGCGAGGGATGTTCAGGGAGCGCTTGTACCATTAAGACCATCTTTTATAGGAGATGTCAGGGAGGGCAAAAGGCTGATCTCAAATTATGCTTCATCTGTTACATGAATACGTTTATTAACTCCGTGTCTGTTTGTGATAAGTGCACAGACTGCAGCATGTCTCTCTAACATCTAGGCCTTTAGTTTTTTTTGCCAGAACTTTTTGATGCCAGCTCCAGTGCCTTCCTCTCTATCACAGCTGACCACCTTTCTAAGAAAAAGGCCCAACCTGTCTCTTTCTTCTGACAACAAACTGGCAGTTTGGGAAGCCATTTCTTAGACTGTGCACGTCTGAACATTTAACCACTTCAATACAGGGCAATTATACCCCCTGCCTTCTTAGACCAATTTTCAGCTTCCAGTGCTCTCACACTTTGAATGACAATTACTCAGTCATGCAATACTGTACACAAACAAAATTTGTATATATTTTTTTTTCACACAAATAGAGATTTCTTTTGGTGTTATTTAATAACCACAGGGTTTTTTTATTTTTTTGCGACATAAGTGAAAAAGAGCGAAAAGTTTGAAAAAAAAAAACACTTTTTTTTAGTTTCTATGATAACATTTTGCAAAAAAAGTAATTTTTGTTCATACATTTGGGCCAAAACCTATACTGCTACATATCTTTGGTAAAAAATAACGCAAATCAGTGTATATTATTTGGTCTATGTGAAAATTATAGAGTCTACAAGCCATGGTGCCGAACATTGAAAATTGTTCACAACTGATGCACTGATGACCTATCTCATTTCTTGAGGCCCTTAAATGCCAGGAAAGTACAAAAACCCCCATAAAATAACCTTTTTTGAAAAGTAGACATTCCAAGGTATTTAGCAAGAGGCATGGCAAGTTTTTTGAAGTTGTATTTTTCCCCAAAATTCTTGGGAAATTAAGAAATTATTATTTATTTTATTTTTTTTACGCAAAATTGTCATAGCAAGTTATTTTTCACACACAGCATATGCATACTTCCAATTACACCCTAAAATATGTTCTGCTACTCCTCCTGAGCATAGCGATACCATATGTGTGCAACTTTTTCACAGCCTATCCACATAGAGAGGTCCAACATGTAGGGAGCAACGTCAGGCATTCTAGGAGCATAAATTACACATCTAATTTCCTAACAACCTATTACGCTTTTGAAGGCCCTGGAGCACAAGGACAATGGAATTACCCACAAAATGACCTCATTTTGAAAATCAAACGCCCCAAGGTATATTCTATAAGGCATTATATGAGTCTTTTGTAAGGTTCATTTCTTTTCGACAAGTCTTTGAAAAACATGGAAAGAAAATGAAAACCCTTTTAATTTTACACAAAGTGGTCAATTTATAAGATATTTCTAACACATAGCATGTACATAGCAAAAAATACTCCCTAAAATATATTCTGCTACTCATTCTGAGTATGGCGATACCACATGTGTGAGACTTTTACACAGCCTGGCCACATAGAGAGGCCAACATGCAGGGAGCACCGTCAAGCGTTCTAGGAGCATAAATTATACAGAAAATTAAAATGGCCTATTACACTTTTGAAGGCCCTGGAGCACCAGGACAGTCGAAATACCCACAAAATGACCCCATTTTGGAAAGCAAACACTCCAACGTAAATGAATGGTTAATTTTTTCCACAAGTCTTCAAAAATCGTGGAAAGAAAATGAAAACACTTTTATTTATACACAAAGTGGTCAATTTATAAGAGATTTCTAACACATAGCATGTACATAGCAAAAATTACACCTCAAAATACATTCTGCTACTTGTCCCGAGTATGGCGATACCAAATGTGAGACTTTTACACATCCTGGCCACATAGGTCCAACATTGAAGTAGTACATTCAGGCATTCTAGGAGCATAAATTACACATCTAATTTCATTCCTACCTATCGCACTTTTGAAGGTCCTGGAGCACCAGGACAATGGAATTACACAGAAAATTACCCAATTTTGGACAGTAAACACCCTAATATATATTTTATGAGGCATGGGCTGATCACAGGTACTCGAGTACTCTGATGGGCTGGTGACAGGTACTCGGGTACTCTGATGGGCTGGTGACAGGTACTAAGGTACACTGATGGGCTAGTGACAGATACTCAGGTACTCTGATGGGCTGGTGACAGGTACTCAGGTACTCTGATGGGCTGGTGACAAGTACTCAGGTACTCAGAAGGGCTGGTGACAGGTACTCAGATGGGCCGATGACAAGTACTCTGATGGGCTGGTGACAGGTACTAAGGTACACTGATGGGCTAGTGACAGATACTCAGGTACTCTGATGGGCTGGTGACAGGTACTCAGGTACTCTGATGGGCTGGTGACAAGTACTCAGGTACTCAGATGGGCTGGTGACAGGTACTCAGATGGGGTTGTGACAGGTACTCGGGTTCTCTGATGGGCTGGTGAGTGTACTCAGGTACTCTAATGAGATGGTGACAGGTACTTGGGAACTGATGGGCTGGTGACAGGTACTCGGGTACTCTGATGAGCTGGTGACAGGTACTCAGGTACTCTGATGGGCTGGTGACAGGTACTTGGGTACTGATGGGCTGGTAACAGGTACTCAGGTACTCTGATTAGCTGGTGACAGGTACTTGGGTACTCTGATGGGCTGGTGACAGGTACTCGGGTACTCTGATGGGCTAGTGATAGGTACTCGGGTACTCTGATTGGCTGGAGACAGGTACTCGGGTACTCATATGGCCTGGTGACAGGTACTCGGGTACTTTGATAGGCTGTGACAGATATTTTGATGGGCTGTGACAGGTACTTTGATGTGCTGTGACAGGTACTTTGATGGGGTGGTGACAGGTCCTCTTTATTCATGGGTGGGAAATCCGTGTGTTTGGTGTGTACAGTAAGGGGTAACGGGCTGTTACTGCAAAACTCCTCCTCCCACATGATCCAGTGTGTGAGCGAGAGAACCTGGTAACAGCTCGTTACCGTGGTTTGTTGACATTCTGTGACCGGCTGTGATTGGACACAGCTGGTCACATGGTAAAGAGACAATTTCATTGCCTCTTTACCACAATCGGGGATAGGTTGTGTCAGGGTGACAAGCCTCATGCCTGATCGCCCCTCTGCATGCCCCCTAAGGGCACGCACGAGCGCCGTGCACGAGGACTGTGTATGTAACCGGCTGTGATTGTACTCAGACGGTCACGTGTTAAAGAGCCGATTTTACCACATATTATTACAATACTCCGGTAAGGAAGTGGTTAAGCCTAGTTCACACCTATGCAGGCTGCAGTTTGCATATTCCAGGTGCATTTTGCATTTTTCAATACACATTTTGAACCATTGAAGTCTATGGAACCAAAAACCAGAAAAAAGTCCCTTGCCCTTTCCATAAAATGTACAGATGTGAACATGACCCATAAGATTTCCCCAATGGGACACAGATGGCAGAAAGTAAATCTGACAGGCAAAAAATAAGTTTTATTCTATACAAAAAAGTTTTGTCTATAGTTCTACTTTGTTAAATATGTTATGAGAGTTGCCTTTATGGACATATTTCTGTAAATACTAGTTGCGTTGGCTGTTAATTATGGGCTACTTTCTGTATTACTGACCTATGCCAAAACCGTCTTAGCAAAGGCAGAAGTCTTTATCTACATTTTTTTTTAAGGTCCGTGACTCACTACATTAAAGCAAGAAGGTCACCATGACAATCCGGCAAGCAATATTTTCAGAAGTAGAGACTAAGAATGTCAGTTCCTGTTTTATTTCATGTAACGAAAATGGCAATTAAGTGCTATACCAATGTCAAGAGGTCCAAACCACTACTCATTGCTGCTTGTTTGGCAGCCAAAGGCCTGTGCTTGTAATCACATGCAAAGAAATACCATTAAAGGTCCTGTTAATTTCTAGTCCAATCCTTGTTTTCAGCCAAGCCCTAATGAAGGGGGCATTCTTGGACAGTCAACACATGACTACTCTTTGGATTTGGTGGTGTTATTCTTCAATTTCAATTCTTTTCATTTTGGTTACATTATTCTACTAGTCATGGAGACTGTGGTGATCCTCTGGGGTGTAGAAGTCGCCTACCTGAGGGCCAGATTTTTACATCAACATCAATACGTTAAGATAGCCATACCGATAAGATAACCTTACAGATCCAGTGCTTTTTTTCCACTTTCTTCAAATCTTTCTTTCATGACAGCTGACAGCTATGTGCCTTGTTAGGCCCCTTTTACATGGGCACCTCTGTTCTGTGGGTTCCCTTGTTCAGCGGAAGATCGCTCTAGGAAACCTACATTGTTTTAGGGCAGTGGTTCTCAACCCCGGTCCTCGGGACCCACTAACAGGCCAGCTTTGCAGGATAACAGGTGATATCATTTGCTGCTCAGCGATTGCAGTATTCTAGTCTGCATCTCCCCAAGGTAATACTTAAAATCTGGCCTGTTGGTGGGTCCCGAGGACCGGAGTTGAGAACCACTGTTTTAGGGGGTGTCATTGCTGCCTATACATGCAGCTGGAATTACTGGCATTGTTTGCACACAACAAAGATGGCGGATGCGAACTTGAAAGCATGGACCCAGAGCGTGGCATGTCTATTTATATAGCAATGAGTCAGCAGCGCACAAATGACCCAAGATGACGTCTGCTTACAACGAAATGCAGCGTCGGGCAGGGCATGCGGATGTCACCGCTTTGTTTTCTATGTGTCCTTGACTGACGGGACTTTTACTACAGCTGGCCAGCTGACAATTTTAAATGCCTGGTTTCTACTTTCTCATGTAAGTGCAATACTTTATTATTGAAGTAACATACTGTATTACACTATTGTGAGACTTCTATACTTATATGTACGCCCCGGGTGAGAGTACTGGAGTTTCGAGGATTGCGGGTGGCCCCCGGCTCTCATAGGACAGTTGTGATAGCGACCTGGATACAGCATTTCCCCTTTGGGGGAAAGCACATCCCTAGCTTGCCTCTGGTAATTGAGGCACTTTCATCTTTACGAGTGGAGCACTGGGTGTACCTTTGAGCACTGCTATTAAACATTCAATACAGCATTTATTGATGTAATATTGTGGGTTGCTTACCACAAGCCTTATGAACGTTTATTACAGCATTTATCTATGCAAAATTTTGGGTTGCTTACCACAACCCTTATGAACTTTGACACCTGGATTTGGAATTTCTTCTTTTTTTGATTATATGGTTTATTTGTAGTGTCATCTGATAATATTTTAGCTTCTAGCATGGCCCTCTTGGATTCTTTATATGGACCTGATTGGACAGCCCCTGTGAAAGAAGCGTTACGGAGGTATCATGTCTTCCAACCAGAATGCTTTCCAACCAGTCCAAATGGACATTCATTACACAGGGATCCAACTGACACAGCAATATTAGTCGGTGATATGATAAACTTGTCAACATTCATCCTTGATTTCCAGAAACATTCGCAAAATGTACCATAATATTTTAGATTTATATTAAATTCTGTTTGTAATTGTAAACCTCACACAACTACATGTTTCCTCCTTTGTTTTCCTCCATCAGACTTTGCACACTACTCTTACAGCCTCTTGCAAACAATGGCAATGCTGAAACGACTTCCTCTCTCCTTCTGTAATTCTCAAGGTAACGCGTCCTTATACATCCACATCTTTGCAATATCCAGCAATATATCACACGCCTCCTTTTCCCCTTTATTCTTGCTCAAATTCCACGTACATGATCAAATCTTCCTCTATAAGCTGTACAAACAAACACACACACGCACCCGTCTCTGATATTCTTCACCGTCAGACCTCACACACCTACCCAGCCCTTTTATTATCCTCAGTGGGATCTCACACACTGGCCTCATACTGGTGCTCTTCAATTTTCAGGCCAATCTCTGAACTTCATGTTTGTCAATATAATCAATGTATCCCAACCTCTTAACCTAACATGACATGAACAAGGTAATTGTTAGATGCATAACCAGTATAGGATTTTACCTAGCACTTTCTCTTTTCAATATGACAATCTTGTATCAAGGGTTTTTTTTTTTTATTACAAAGTCTAAATTGTATTACTTTTCAGCTCAAGAGTTCTGTCCTTTATGGGTTAATTGACATAAAAATGTTCCAACATGTGTGCATCATTGCCTGGCAACAGCAGAAACTCTAATGCCACAGGAACAGGACTAGGAGGGTGTTGAGTGTCATTTATGCCATATTAACAAGACCAGGACAGTGTCAGGGGTGTAAGTAGGCCATTTATGTTGGTTTGTGTTACCCCATTTCACTTCATTTCCTTGGCTCCTGTAAGATCCCCCAAGTGCCATGATGCTATATTTGAGGCCTATGGTACTGTATACTAGAAGTGCTAACACTGATTTGAGTATACAAAGTTGTGATTATGCAACTTCTAAGTACTCTGCATTTTAAGTTACAGTACCTTGGTGCAGGCTTTGCAGCATGTGCAAAGAAAAAATATGAAGACCCTTTGCCTGCTGTAGATTTATGGATCCACCACAGAGAGCAGTACAATATTTCAGGGGTCACATAATATGGGTCCTTTAATAGAATTATGGATACACACCCAGTTTTATTCTTTTGTCATTCTGTATGATGTGAAATCATTACCCTCTGCTGAGAAGGTTACCAAATTATTGGTTGCAACAGACCTGTATAAGGCCCCTTTCACATCAGGCTTGCCACCTGTCTGGGATTCACCTGGACAGTCCTGGTCTTGAATCTTGTGTCCGGTTTTCATTCTGCTTGAAAACTGGACACACTATTCAGACCGGACTGTGGCTCCCTAAGATAGCTGGAGAGAGGATTGGGTGTACTTCTCCCTCCAGCCTGCAGGGGGTGATAGAGAGTCGGCACAGCTCAGTTTCAGTGCAGCACTGCAGGGGAGAGAAGACAGTCTGACTGGAGAGGGAAAGAAGAAGCTGCCTTGTTTACAGTTTATGATCTGTGAATACAGGGGTAAGGGGGGTCAACTGCGGGACATCTGATGTAACAGCGGACTGTGATGTGTGGAGGGACTGGGGCACCTGATGTAAGGGGGGCTCTGATGAGGGCATCTGATGTAAGGGGAACTCTGATGGGGCATCTGATGTAAGGGGAACTCTGATGGGGCATCTGCTGTAAGGGGAACTCTGATGGGGCATCTGATGTAAGGGGAACTCTGATGGGGGTACCTGATGTAAGGAGGTACGCTGATGGGGACACCTGATGCAAGGGAGGGCTCTGACAGGGACACCTTATGTAAGGTGGTGTTATTTTCTTTTAATTGAAATAGTAATGTCTACTTTTATGTTAAATTAGAGAGCAATTCAGACCTCCTTAAATTTAAATTTATTACTGCTGCCCTAGGTGGACATTTTTGCATTGCAGAATGTGCGCAGAATTGTGTGTTTCCCTGCAATGCACAAAAACACACTGCCCTTTTGCAGGTGTACAGTGGTGCCAATAAGTCTTAATGGCACAACCATACACCTTGCTTATGTGCTCATTAACCTGCTCAAAACATGTGGTAATAAAATACTATGCGTTTTGGTGCAGCACAATTTTTAAAAAGGTTATTTACAGAGAGGGAAAAAGTATTTGATCCCCTACTGATTTTGAACATTTGCCCACTGACAAAGAAATTATCAGTCTATAATTTTAATGGTTGGTTTATTTTAACAGTGAGAGACAGCATAACAACAGAAATATCTAGAAAAACACATTTCAAAAAAGTTAAATTGATTTGCATTTTATTGAGTGAAATAAGTATTTGATCCCCTATCAGTCAGCAAGATTTCTGGCTCCCATGTGCCTTCTATACAGGTAACAAGTTGAGATTAGGAGCACTCTCTTAGGCTACTTTCACACTGGGGCGGGTGGTAGCAGTAAATCACCGCCAGTTTCAGTGGCAATTTACCGCCGTTATAGCGGTGCTATGGTGCCACTATGCAGACGGGAGCACGGTGCTTTTGAACCCCCACAAGGGGTTAAAACGGGGTTAAATGTGCCTGTGCACTGCGCTTCTGAGGTGGTGTACAGCCGCTTCGGAAACGCTCGCCATTGGTTTCAATTGGGGGTGGTGGAGGAGTGGTGTAAACACCGCTCAGCGCACCGTTCCAAAGATGCTGCTTGCAAGACTTTTTGTAACGTCCTGCAAGTGTACCGCCCCAGTGTGAAAGCACTCAGGCTTTCACATTGGGGTGGGGGGGGTGTTTTTCAGGCACTGTAAGGGCATATTTTTAGCACTGCAGTGCCTGAAAAATGCCCCAGTGTGAAAGTACCTTTAAATGGAGTACTCCTAATCCCAGTTGGTTACCTGTATAAAAGACACATGTTCACAGAAGCCATCAATCAATCGGATTCCAATCTCTCCACCAGGGAAGGGCTGGCAGCCTTAGGCCTGGGGGGCAAGTCCAGTCAAGTGGCCCATTGAGCCACCGAATCAGCTCACCATCCATGCCCACTGGCTTTTATAATGGATATTGATGTTATGAAGCAAGACAAATATGAATACAATGTGGTAACATAGTTTAATGTTAATAGCAACAAAGAGGGTTTAACAAAAATAATGCATTAATACAGCCTCATCGATGCCCATCAATGCAGCCTGATCAGTGCCAATCAATGCAGTCTCATCAGTAGCCATCAATGCAGCCTCATCAGTGCCCATCCAATGCAGCCTGCAATGCAGAGAGAGGAGAGCCGCTGGATTACAAAGAGTGGCGTTTTCCTGCTTACCGGGCGCGGACGCTGTCATACGAAGTCCTGCCTCCTGGATCGACTCCTATAATAGACATCATCCATGGTAGGGCTGGCCCCGGGCACCCCCCTATGCTTGCAGTTAGTTGGCGGCCGCGCCTCTGGCCCCTACTTCCTCCACAAAAAGAAAATATTGTCAGCGGGCAATGGCCGCCAGCCATTTCGATTGTAAGTTGGGGTGGCCTCGGGGGCAATTGCCACCCTGCCCCCTGGCCCAGCCCTCCCCTGCTCTCCACCATGGCCAAGACCAAAGAGCTGTCCAAGGATGTCAGGGACAATATTGTAGACCTACACAAGGCTGGAATGGGCTACAAGACCATCGCCAAGCAGCTTGGTGAGAGGGTGAGAACAGTCATGCTATTATTTGCAAATGGAAGAAACACAAAATAACTGTCAATCTCCTTTGCTCTGAGGCTCCATGCAAGATCTCATCACGTGGAGTTTTAATGATCATGTCAGCGGTGATGAATCAGCCTAGAACTACATGGAAGAATCTTGTGAATGATCTTATGGCAGCTGGGACCATAGTCACCAAGAAAACAATTGGTAATACACTACGACTGGAATCCTGCAGCGCCCATAAAGTCCCTCTGCTCAAGAAAGCACATGTACAGGCCCATCTGAAATTAGCTAATGAACATCTGAATGATGAAGAACTGGGTGAAAGTGTTGTGGTCAGATGAGACCAAAATCGAGCTCTTTGGCATCAACTCAACTCGCCCTGCTTGGAGGAGGAGGAATGCTGCCTATGACCCAAAGAACACCGTCCCCACCGTCAAAACATGGAGGTGGAAACATTTATGCTTTGGGGGTGTTTTTCTGCTAAGGGGATTGGACAACTTCACCACATCAAAGGGACGATGGACGGTGCCATGTACCGTCAAATCTTAGGTGAGAACCTCCTTCCCTCAGGGCATTGAAAATTGGTCTTGGATGGGTATTCCAGCATGACGTTGACCCAAAACACACAGCCAAGGCAACAAAGGAGTGGCTCAAGAAGAAGCACATTAGGGTCCTGGAGTGGCCTAGCCAGTCTCCAGACCTAAATGCCATAGAAAATATGTGGAGGTAACTAAAGGTTCGAGTTACCAAACGTCAGCCTCGAAACCTTAATAATGACTTGGAGAGGATCTGCAGGGGGGAGTGGGACAAAATCCCTCTTAAAATGTGTGCAAACCTGGTGGCCAACTACAAGACTTGACCTCTGTAATTGCCAATAAGGGTTTTGCCACCAGGTCATGTTTTGCAAATACTTATTTCACTCAGTAAAATGCTAATCAATTTATAACTTTTTTGAAATGCGTTTTCTCAATATTTTTGTTGTTATTCTGTCTCGGACTGTTAAAATAAACCTACCATTAAAATTATAGACTGTTCATGCCCCTCCATACAGACATACTGGTTGTATAGACTCGCTTACATCCATTAAGATCCCTCTCGCGGTTGAGGTCTGCCTGTTGCATTTGGTTGATAACCTAGCTACTACGAGGGCTATAAGGACACTTCTAATGCTGCTGCTCTTTTATGCTAAGAAGTATTTTACCATGGCATGGAAGAGTGCCTGCTCTCCTACACTGTCCTCTTGGAAGTCATTGGTAAATATGGTGGTCCCAATGTACAAGGTGACCTACCTTGCTAGAGGGACTCTGACGAAGTTTGAGAAAGTTTGGGATGGGTGGATGGCATCTACAGATACTGTCTCTGATCTCTAAGGGGAAGTGATGGTTTACGGGCGTACCAGGAAAGTTCGGGTACTACATGCTGGGTGCCATGGGGAAACCGGATTTAAGGTCACGATTCTGTTACACAACTGTCATGATGAATATTCAACTGACACTCTGACTACTTGAGTGGTAATTGTCAGTTGGGGGTGGTGGGGGGCAGGAGGGGCCCGTTACCATGTGCTATGTGTTACTCGGCACCACCAAATTTAATGAGTGTACACATCATTGGTCCTCCTCTATTGGGGGATATATAGAGTGTAAGACATAGCAGACAATCTGTTGCAGCAGCTGTAACTGTAAAGTTACCCCACTTGGGGGGGGGCTCTGCATGTTGCGGAATGTACTGTATGCTTTCTCTCTGTAAAACTAATCAAAAATATTTTACAAAAAAAAAATTATAGACTGATCATTTTTGTGGGCAAATATACAAAATCTATATAAAAAAGAGTGCAGCGCTTCAGAGAAACATACGCTGCTCGTATGTGCCATCTGATGCACTGATCGTTTTTATACTACGGAATGTACACTACCTAGCACTGGTAAGTGCAATTTTTTAAAAAAATAGATTGTGTTTTATATGATGGAGAGCACTATGGATTGTTTTTTATATTATATGTGATATCTGATGCTTGGAGCTACAACTAGGAGGAGGATATTTGCCTGATTTGTTCCTTGAGTGGAGGTTTCCCCCCCTGTGTAGGGGTTAAAGAGCGCATTTGATCCTTTATAGAGGGTCCACTGGAGGAGGCGAGCGGCCATCCGTATATTGGTGGTGGGTTGCACTGAAGCACTTTTTTCATGATTCTACTCTCACTGCATGAACACTACTGGTGTTGTTTTATTGAGTTATCTGCATATGGACTGATAATCAAGTGGATGTATCTCTGAGGCAATGCACTCCTTTTTATATAGTATTCAATAGAGGGTTTGGTAAATTAACCTTGAGTGTACAGCTGCTATATCCATCTTATTTAGTTTGTGCTGATTGATTCATTCTGTAAATGTACAAAATCAGCAGGGGATCAAATACTTTTTTCCCTCACTGTAGGTTTTCCATCTACAGTATTTGTACTACATTTTGTTTTTCATTTGTTTTGCATACTACAAAAAAAAAATTGTGCATGCCACTAAACACCATATTCGCACTAAGGCAGTTTTCAGGCGTTTCAGCGCCAAAAATATAGTGCCTGTAAAACGCCTGAAAACTGCCTCCCATTGTGAAAGCCTGAGTGCTTTCACATTGGGGCGGTGCGCTTGCTTAACTGGGAAAAAAAGTCCTGCAAGCAGCATCTTTGGGGCGGCTTGGGAGCGCTGTATAGAGCACTCCTAAACCACTCCTGCCCATTGCAATGAATGGGCATCACTTCCAAAGCGCCTGAAAAGCGCTTTCGCATCGCCACAACACGGGCACTTTTAACCCCTTGTTATCACCTTCATGTTGGGTTAAGTGTGGCCCGTTAGCACTTAAACAGCAGTAAAGCACCGCTAAAACTAGTGACACTTTACTACTAACGGACCCACCACCCCAGTGTGAAAGGGGTCTTAATTGTTAGGGTTTGGATTGAAGGAAAGGTAGCAACCCTATTTTATATCCATATGTTTAAGGTAGGGAGCAGTCGGAAAACTACTTCCCACAACTTTGATGCAGTTTCCAGCAAATGTGCATTATACAGAATTCTCTTGTAATGGCAGATGGATTCCAGAATGAATACGCTAAATGAATCATCTGTCCTTACTCAAGATGGTCAAAACCAGAAATGTGAGGTGCATTTTTTTTTTTTTTTTTATAAATTGATTTCTAAGCAAAATAAAGCATGGAGACATGGACACATGGGGGAGTTTGCTTTGCTAAAAATCAATTACTTAGAGGTTTATATTTGTGGTGCTCAGATGCAGTGTAATTCTGCTTTAGCTCCAAGTGTTTGTTTCCTGGGCTGGCCAAGGGGAGGAGAGCAGTTGTAGAGTTTTTCAGGTGCAATGACGCATTCAAAAGTGCATGCCTTGTGTTTATAGGTGCACCCATTGAAGCCTATGTGGGCAAAAACACTGGAATGTGCTATAAAAAAGTTAATGTATTTCTTGTGTAAATGTGTGGACAATTAGAAAGAATGGGATTGTGTATGTAGCGGTACCCCTGGGCTGCTGAAAGTTGTGGTTCACCTGTCACCCTGCTCAGCCAGGCTTTCATCCCCCCGTAACTCAATCCATTTTTTTTTTATTGAGGGGATGTAACTTGGATGGGGTAAGGGATTTATGAGATGCCCAGAAAATTAGAACAATTCTTAATGGGACAGCTATGTACACTCCTTGTACATACTACTCCTCTAGGCTCCTCCAGCACAACACTTGATTGTAGAACGTTACACTTACTCTCTCCAGCACAACTCTTACACTACTGGCACAGCTAGCACATGGTTTTAGTAGTTGGGCCTGACACTGGCTCAGCCAGGCCTTAGTAGATGCCTTGTTGCAGACAGAGACCGTGGGCCTCTTTGGTGTAGCAATTTGAAAAAAGTCCTGGTGCTAGCTGTCCTAGGTGGACTACTGATCCCAGCTAGTCCTCTTCTGGCACTGCCAGCCCTCCTGGCTTGAGCTGCCTAACTTGACTGCCCATAACATTGCAATACTCTCTGCTGGCTCTGCACCCATCTCAGACCTCCCAGTCCTCTCAGGCGTGCTTCCCCATTTCTCCTGACTGCACATGTCACTCACCAGCACTCCTGGCTGGATCGGTGGTTCACAGCTGGAGACTTGCCCCGCAGAACCAGCTCCTGCTGTCCTCTCTTGCTCCTTCTGTGCCTCCTGTCCGGAACCTTCACACTTTCTTGAAGGGCTCCATCCTGCACCCGAGCCCCAGGCCCAAGGTCACCCCCCTAGACTGGGGAATTCCCTCAAAGGCCCCGACAGCCTAGTACTCCATCTCCAGTTCTTCCAACCAAACTCTCCTCCCCAGTATTTGAGGAGGTGTGCCCCTGCCAATCCAGGTTGGGGATTGGTCAGGGCTCCCCAAAACACCCCAGACAGCTCCACCTCTCTTCCCCTCCTCTTCTAGCATCTACTAGAAGCAAGAGGGAGGTAACCGAGAAATGACACCATCTGTGAGTCACCAGCTGCTGCCCTGAGGCACTCCCATCCCAGAATCAAAACAGACAGACCTAACAGCAGCTAGGCCTGCCTAAATTTTACCTACACTACTAAAAAAAAAAAAAACACTCACTTTAGCACCTACCTCGGTAGAGGGTACTACATGTGTGTTGAGCGTAGACAGGTGTAGGGAAACCAGGCAAAAACTTGTGTGCATGAGATCTAAAATGTGCAACATTCAATCAAGCTACACCTAAACCATGCAAATGTGAATGACAACTTGCAGGTATTTGTTTAAAGCTATATACAGTATGTTTTGTCTTTCACACAAGACTTTTCTGCTTTAAGGAATGTGTTTCATCTAAAACATGTAGGCTTAAAAAAAGTGTGTTAATTGGATATCTGGTACTTCAGTACAGTAGTCCTTTCATTCAGGAGTTCCTAGCAGTGTGTTAAAGTTATTCCAGTAGCCCACACTCCTGTAAATTTACAGCTACATTTTCATTTTTATTTTAATGGACTCCTATGTACTACAGGTCTATACTGGGTTTACAAAAAAAAAAAATATACATATATATATATATATATATATATATATATATATATATATATATATTCACCTAGGTGGATGCAGCATTCATCCCCCACTGGTTCTGCACTGAGAGTGATCAAACACTGCCGATCGCTCAGTTCTCCCCTCCACTCTGACATGAGAGCAGGAACTTTCAGTCACTGGGGAGGGAGCAGCTGGCACAGCTGAGCGGCTGAACCAGCTGCCAGTCCAGGCATCTGCAGGGAAAGTGATGTCAGCTGGCAGCAGGCTTTAGCACGCTGTCGGCTGAAAACAGATCACAGGAGTGTAGAACGAACTGCACTCCTGTGATCCACAGAAGTACAGCCAGAAAAATGCACATTCGTTATTATTGCAGTGTTTATGGCTTTCACATTTCAAAGCGGAGTTCCACCCAAAAGTGGAACTTCCGCTTTAAAGGAAGGTGACCCCCTGACATGCCACAATTGCCATGTAATTTTTTTTTTTGGTGGTGGGGGGGACCGGGGACCCTGTTTTCACAGGGTCCCAGGTCCACTTCCTCTCCTAGAGCCGCGGCTCCAGAAGGAAGTTCACCGTCCCCACCTCCCTCTTGGTGATCTTCTGGGACACGTCACAGGTCCCAGAAGATGGTCATTCACAAGGCGCAGCGCGACTCGCACATGCTCAGTGCGTGCCCGACTTTGAAGCCAAAGCTGGGTACCCAAACTTGTGATGTCAGCACCACCGAGGGGAGGGGGAGAAAAGTGAGCCCTCGGGCAACCAAATCGCTGGAGCCTGGGACAGGTGAATGTCCGATTGTTAAGTCAGCAGCTACACTTTTTGTAGCTGCCGACTTTTAACTGGGTGGAACTCCGCTTTAAATGCTTGTTCTAATAGCATTTTGTTGTGTTAAATATTTAAATCTCTAGTTTAACCACTAGTGGGAGCTCTTGATGGGTCAGTGCAATAAATGCCTGTGTGCTAAGCATCTGTTAACATAATAAATTAGCCACATAGGAGGAGGATCGCTTTTTATGTCTAAAAAGAGGAACACAAACATATTGTACGTTCACTTTAAAAGCGGCTACAGTCATCTAGAATGGATTGACTGGCTCCAGAAATCTGAATTAATTTATCCATTTGTATGGCTGTCCACTACGCTATGCAGCAAGCATATGACCCGCTGTTAAATCTCAGTTAGTCACAGCTACAGTACACCATTGGCCTTCAAACTAATCAGTATAAAAACTTGGTGAAAAATATGTACCACCTATGACTCTATATCAAATATATGTACTGAACATTTATTTTAAAAGCAATGCCATCAATGACACTGTTGTGTCCTAGTGCTTTGCTAGGGTTTAATCTTACAGGCATTAGTTCTACCTGCTGCTTTCAGTGAATGTAGGTTTCTTATACAGTTTAAGGGCTGCTGCAGGTTATAGCGGTAATGTGGATGATCAGCTATCTTTCTGGCTGTGTAAAAGCTCTACAGAGATCGCCCTTTTGTATTTGAGATTTGGATGTGAGCCCAGCATAGGCTGACAGAGGCTGGAACATCTCCACCTCTGATATACACCATACATAAACTGTATATGTGTGCAAAGGCGAGATTTAGTGAATCTATCACATGCACAGGAACCATCACTCTGTAGAAAGGGTGGGGGGATGCCAGTGGGTAAGGCTGGTCGGAGGAAATAGAGGAAAAGTGTTGAGAGTGAAAGTCCCCAGGGATGAACAGATAAAATATTTAGGAGAAAATTCTGGCGATTAAAGATAATGGTCTCTGTGGACAACAAAATTGCTGCACCAAGATAGACATAAGCACATTCTTTAGTATCACCTAAGAGCCTAAGGCAAAAGATGGGAGAACCCATAAATTGCATTCTAGCTGAAAGCCAGGGACAAATTTATAACTGACGCTGTCATAGGCTTTGCTAGGTAATGTACCCTACATCACTGACATTGACCCATGCATACTTTGCTGCAGCTCCAGTTATTTGCACAAAAATTGCTCTATTATTTACCAAGAATGCAGTTTCAGAAATACATATGCTCCGTAATTCATGTCCTGTCTATTGCTATCCCTTATACAAGGCAGGTCAAGGGGGATAATAAAAGCTCACGTCCTATGATGCAGTAGGACTTTCACCTATTGTGCTGCAAGTACATTATTCTGTCATTCATTCTTATTTAATGCAGAGGGTGGGCACAGAGATCACATGTTTTAGGAGTGACCGGTCATAGACAATTATCTGCCATGAGTTAACTAAATACAGTGGTACATCGGATTGCGAGTAACGCGGTTAATGAGCGTTTCATAATGCGAGCAGTTTTTAAAAAAAAATCCCCACTCGGTTTGCGAACGTTGTCTCGCAAAACAAGCTGCATTAAGCCTCTTTGCATGCAATACCGCATGTGGCCAGAGGTGCGATGGCCCTGTTGAGGCTCAGAGATACTCAGCAGCATTCGGAAATACCAAAAGTGTAAACAGTTCCCGAATGTTGCCGAGCGTCTCAGAGCCTCACTGACACCACCATACCTCTGGCCACATACAGCACTGCATTGACTGTGTCACTGTGGAACGAATTATATGTTTCCATTGTTTCCTATGGGGAAACATGCTTTTGATACTTGAGTGATTTGGATTACAAGCATTCTCCTGGAACAGATTATGCTTGTAATCCAAGGTTCCACGTATATATTTATTTTAGCACTCATTTTTTTTTCAAAGTAATGCCTTACTTTTCCACTAAAATGATGTTCAACTTTAACGACATCATATCCGCACTATAGCCGATTGGCGGCTACAGCGCGGACCTGCTTTGCCGGGAGGCCATCAATTGACGTCCTCCCCCTTGAGCACTCCCCGCACGCCCTCACGGCTGGCGCACTCTCGTGCCCGCCGCACGCTAAGCGAGCGCGCCCGTGGGTCAGGTGGACTCGTTGTCCGCCGTCGACCCACAAACGCCTAATAGAGAGGCAGAACGGGGGATCGCCAATGTAAACACAGCAGCTCCCCGTTCTGTCAGGAGACATAACAGAGATATACTGATCCCTATAATCAGGATCAGTGAAATCTGTTATGTCCCTGCCAGCCCAGACCCCACACAGTTAGAACACGCTGAGGGAACACATTTAACCCCTTGATCGCTCCCTTAGTGTTAACCCCTTCCCTGCCAGTGACATTTATACAGTAATTAGTGGCTACTTTTAGCTCTGATCGCTATATAAGTGTCAGTGGTCCCAAAAAAATGTCAAAAGTGTACAATCTGTCCGCCGCAATGTCGCAGTCCCGATAAAATTTGCAGATCACCGCCATTAGTAGTAAAAAAATAAAAAAAAATGCCATAAATCAATTCCCATTGTTTCTAGATGCAATAACTTTTGCGCAATCTAATCAATATACACTTATTTTTTTTTTCATTTTACAATTTACATTTGTTTTTTTATATTTTTTCTTTAGATATTTATTATAGCAAAAAGTAAAAAAAAATGTTTTTTTCAAAATTGTCGCTCTTTTTTTGTTTATAGCGCAAAAAATAAAAACCGCAGATGTGACCAAATACCACCAAAAGAAAGCTCTATTTGTGGGGGAAAAAAAGGACGCCAATTTTGTTTGGGTACAATGTCGCACGGCTGCACAATTGTCAAAGTGATGCAGAGCCATATCGCAAAAAGGGCTCTCGTCAGGAAGGGGGCAAATCCTTCCGGGGCTGAAGTGGTTAACCCACCCCTGAGAGCAAGTGGCCAAAGTGTCAGCCAAAGGTAAATAATGTATGAAAAGTAATATTGTTGGTTTACTAATATGAAAAAAAATTGGATGGTATACAGGCATTAGTCTAGTCCTTGATTATTTATATACTGCATGTTTCCAGCATTCCCGTACCTGTAAAGCTAAACTGATATGTTGCAAAGAAACTAGGTAGGGAAAGTGAACCCTTGGTAATTATCAGTGGTGGCTGGTGGTATATTTTTGAGGGGGGCTGCAAACCATGCACCCACAGCCACCACCCTCCCTGGTCAGTTGGGTCACCGGCATTACCAGCCACACACTTACCCTATCTAGGTTGCGGGTGGCAGCTTCCCCTGTGTAGCCTCCTCCTCGGCATCATGGCGGCTTCCGCCGTGCGTCTCCTCCCTCCTCCTCCTAGATGGCCAATAGGATCACTTTGACTCTCGGTCAATCGGATGATAGATCTCAGGACCCACTTCCTGACTGGCCAGGAGGAGAATCAGGAAGACAAGAATGAATATTAATTTGCTATTGTCAAACAAAAGGGTGGGCTCAGGGCACTGTGCTCTGCATCCCAAGCCCACCTTTTTTTTTTAAAACCAATTAGAGCCTCGGGCTCTAATTATGTGCGTCTAAAAAAAAAAATAAAAAAAAATACCACTATTAGAATATATGCGTCTGGCACCCTGCATGTAGATTAGAGGCCGGGCGCGGGGATTAGCGGTGCTGCGCCCCTACCCCCCCATATGGACGGTCCGCCACTGGTAATTAAACTTGTCATTTCCGTTTTAATTGTGATGTTTTAGGATATTTTGGAAAGGCATTAAAGCAGTATTAAACCCCAAAATAAACATTTATTATATTGCAGCTTACCATTTCTTAGATGTGATGGCTGCATTAATTTTCTTTTTTAGGCTTTCTTCTATTTTCTACTGGTGATCCAAACAGTAAGTCTGCTGTTTTTTTCAAAAGAACATGCTGTCCAACAGAATATATCAGTTACAGAGATTAGATAAACTATTTAACACTAGCGGGAGTGCTTAAGATGAGCTCTAGTCTGGAAAAAAAAAAATAAAAGTCAGCAACTACAAATACAGTAGCTGCTGACTTTTAATATAAGCACACCTGTCCAGGGATCCCGCAATGTCAGCACCCCGAGCCAATTTGTCAAGCGACTTTGGATGCAGGCGCTGCCATTCTAAGTAAGGGAAACTGGCTGTGTGAGTCTTGCTGCATTTTCTGAATGGTCCCGCTGCCTTCTGGGACCTGTGTGCGTCCCAGAAGGCGGGGGGGAGGGGAGGAGGAGATGGGGCCCGAAATGCCCAGGGATCACTCTTGCCCGGCAATGGGAGCGGGTACCTGTCAAAACCAGGCACCTGCCTCCCCCCCCAAAAAAAAAAAAAATGTCGCCAAACGTAACGGGGGGGGGGGGGGTAGTGTGCGAGCAGAGATCTACTTTAATTTATGTTAAACATTTATCTCAAAAGGAAAAATACTGTTTGCTATAACTGTTTATATATTGTTAGCTGGGCTTTGGCTTCAATTTATTAGTGTGTTTAAAGCCTCTAGTAAATCTAACACTCCCTCGCCCAGCCCTCCCCCCCCCCCTCAGACTGTCAATGCTGCTCTAAGATGGCACTGTGCTCATTCATCCAGAGTGGAACACATCCCCAAAACATCAGCGATCCACCTCCGTGTTTCACAGGCTTTGTTGACTCCTCTCCAAATGTAACGTTTATGGTTGTGGCCAAAAAGCTCAATTTTGGTCTCATCACTCCAAATGACTTTGTGCCATAAGGTTTGAGGCTTGTCTCTGTGCTGTTTTTCATATTGTAAGCGGGATACTTTGTGGCATTTGCGTAGTAAAAGGCTTTCTTCTGGCGACTCGACCATGCAGCCCATCTTTCTTCAAGTGCCTATTGTACATCTTGAAACAGCCACACCACATGTTTTCAGAGAGTCCTGTATTTCACTTGAAGTTATTTGTGGGTTTTTCTTTGCATCCCGAACAATTTTCCTGGCAGTTGTGGCTGAAATTCTAGTTGGTCTAACTGACCGTGGTTTGATTTCAACAGAGTCCCTCATTTTCCACTTCTTAATTAGAGTTTGAACACTGCTGATTGGCATTCTTAATTCCTTGGATATCTTTTTATGTCCCTTTCCCGGTTTATACAGTTCAACTACATTTTCCCGCAGATCCTTTGACAATTCTTTTGCTTTCCCCATGACTCAGATTCCAGAAATGTCAGTGCAGCACTGGATAAAAGACACAAGGGTCTGTCAGGAGTCCAGAAACTCATTGACCTTTTATACACACTAATTACAAGCAAACAGATCACAGGTGAGGGTGGTTACCTTTAATAGCCATTCAAACCCCTTTGTGTCAAATTGTGTGCATGTTATCAGGCCAAAATCACCAGGGTATGTCAACTTTTGATCAGGGTCATTTGGGCAGTTTCTGTTGTCATTATGATTTAAAAAGAGTAAACACAGTGGATTAATAATAAACGGCTTCAGCTAAACACTAACCATGAGTGAAAGAAATGTTTTTGTGTTATCATTCATATTCTCTGAAAAATGGCTAAGTAATCATAAATTCTGCCAGGGTATGTAAATTTATGAGCACAACTGTACATGTATCTGACGGTTCCATTGTGAGTTGTGACCATATAAATTGCATAGTGACATAACACATCTAAAACTGTAAGATAAATACAATTTATTCCATACATATACATAATAACATGGCAGCATAATGGCATAGCGACATGTTTAAATCTTCTAGTACATCTAACACTCCCTTCCCCCCAGACTGGCAATGTTGCTGTACTAAGGTGCTCCTGTGCTCATTTATCCAGGGCACTCTAATAAAGGAGGTGTGTTACTGGCCGGATCACCAGATGAAAACAAAGGGGGGAAGCATTGGCGGCTGGTGCTCCATTTTTTTTTTTGAGGGGAGGGGGTGCGACAAACAAACCACCCACCATCACTTGACACGACAGGAAAGTGTTGCAGATTAAGGGCTGCAAATAAAGCAACTTAAAGTGGTTGTAAACCCCAGACATGAAATATCAACAAAGCATATCCCTTGATAATGTGTACTTGTCTCAACTAAGAGCACAACGTGTCATAGTTACATATAGTTCGTCAGGTTGAAAAAAGACACAAGTCCATTTAATTCAACCGAAAGAAGAAAAATAAAAATATATATAACCATACAATCCCATATACACAATCCTTAACCCAAAGTTGATCCAGAAGAAGGTAAAAAAAACCCAGCAAAGCATGATCCAATTTGCTATAGCGGGGGGGAAAAATCTTTCCTGATCCCCGAGAGGCAATTTGATTTTCCCTGGATCAACTTTACCTATAAATGTTAGTAGCCAGTGATGTTATCTACATTAAGGAAAAAAAAACAGGCCTTTTTTAACGCAATCTACTGTGCTGGCCAGAACCACCTCTGAAGGGAGTCAATTCCACATTTTCACAGCTCAAACTTTTTTCCTCTAGACATAGAGTGCCCCCTTGTCCTTTGTGATGACCTTAAAGTGAACAACTCAACCCCAAGATCACTATATGGACCACTTATGTATTTGTACATGTTGATCATATCCCCCCTTAATCTCCTCTTCTCAAGAGAGAATAAATTCAGCTCCTCTAATCTTCCTCATAGCTGAGCTCCTCCATGCCTCTTATTAGTTTGGTTGCCCCTCTCTACACTTTCTCCAGTTCCCCGATATCCTTTTTGAGAACTGGTGACCAAAACTGACCTGCATATTCCAGATGAGGTCTTACTAATGATTTGTACAGGGGCAAAATTAGGTCTCTCTCTCTGGAGTCCATACCTCTCTTAATACAAGAAAGGATTTTACTCTCTTTGGAGACCGTAGCTTGGCATTGCATGCCATTGTTAAAGTAGAACCGTGGTCAAAATGAAGAAATCCATATGTTATGCACCTATATAGTCTGTTGAACATGTCACTGATTGTTTTGCAAAAAGCAGTTTGGATGTTGAGATATCTACCTTGTCCCCTGCTCTCATGTGCACTTCCTTTAATGAGGTGGCAACTTTACTTCCTGGTTTTCTAAATGCCTGTGTTGAACACCCGTTCTTCCCGTTTGCGTCTATATCACTGCAGAAATGTCGTGACATCACTGGGGGAGGTGCTCTTGTAGCACAGGGAAATCTCAGGCATTTTATTATACACATAAGTCCTGATTAGGCTCCACCCATGATTGGTCAGTGAAGTCCCACCTTTGCCCACCCACTGCTCTAGCTCCTAGCTAGGTTTCTGTTCTGCCAGTCTACAAATTACCAGAGGAAAACAGACAGGAAGAAGCACACAGATTACTATACAGATCTGTGTGGAAATGTTCCTGTACTGACTTCTGCTGTTTTACATAGCACACACCCAGCTATTGATTGGCAGATGGGTGTGTGTTATGTAAACTAGACTGAGCATGATAGAAGGCTGGAGGACTGGGGGATAGAGCAGCTGGTTCACTGAAAGGAAATGACACCTGACCGCTGCAGAGCTCCTCCCATCATCATAAACACTATACAGCAAATGAGAACTGGTGGAGGGGATTACAGACCACAATTGCAGCTATATGGTAGGAAAATAATAATTTCAGTTAGTATGTTTATTATCATGTGTAAATTTCAGGTATTTATATGAGGATTTACTAAAATATGTATGTTGCCTTTAGTTGTACTTTAAGCTTATGATCTATCAAAACCCCCAGATCCTTCACTACGATGGATTCCCCCAGTGGTGCTCCCCCTAGTATGGATGATGCATGCATATTCTTAGCCCCCAAGTGCATAACTTTACATTTATCAACATTAAACCTCATTTGCCACATAGTTGCCCCATTAAACAGTGCATTGAGGTCTGCTTGTATGTTGGAGACATACTGTAAGGACGTTATTCCACTGCATAGCTTAGTGTCATCTGCAAACACTGAAATGGTACTTTTAATCCCAGACCCAATATCATTTATAAATATATTAAAAATTAAGGGTCACAACACTGAACCTTGGGGTACACCACTGATAACCTTAGACCATTCAGAATAAGAATCATTAACCACTACTCTCTGAATTCAGTCTTTTAGCCAGTTTTCTATCCATGTATAAACTGATCTTTCCCAGCCTGTAAACTTTATTTTACACATTAGCCGTGTGTGGGGCACGGTGTCAAATACTTTTGCAAAATCCAAGTATTTCACGTCCACAGCCACCCCTCTGTCCAAGGTTTTACTTACCTCCTCATAAAAAGAAATCAGGTTTGTATGACAACTTCTGTATTTCATAAATCCATGCTGTCTGTTGCTTAAAATATTTTTTTCCAACAAGAACTCATCTATGTGATCTTTTATTAAACTCTCCAATATCTTCCTGACTTAGATTACCCAAATTAGATACAATGGCTTTGAAATGACAGAGCTCAATTGTTTTAGGATCCAAGGGTGGATCCCATCTGGTCCAGGTGCTTTATCCACCTTTTTCTGTCTAAATAGTAGTAGATAGTGTTCCCTCATTTTTATTTTTTTTAAAGCTCTTTTCTTATCATTTATAACTTTTTTATCAAATTTTCCGATTTTTATTTTGGATACTCCGAGTGCCGGTTTCAATTTTTTCAATATTTACTATTCTTTTCTCGAAATTTTTTTTATTTTTACTCCCTTGTGATAGATGATGATAAATCTGTCTTTTTCCACCTATTTCGTGGACCTGGTCTACCCTAGGTGGGAACCTAGGATTTTGTTAACTCGAGACAGTAAAGTTTCGGTAACATAGATTAAACCCATTAGATTCAGTCCTTCTATAACCTCTCAAATTATTTTCTAGTGTATCTACTCAAGAACAACCTTTTTTTATAAAATTCGTTGTCTGTCGTACCTAAATACTTTAT
>BLSH010063816.1:861720-879044 GCA_018402905.1 Glandirana rugosa
CAATACACCATCCATATATACAGTCCTCACCCCCCTCATGTGCCATCCAAATATACAGTTCTCCACCCCACCCCCATACACCATCCATATATACACTCCACATACTACCCACCGCCTCCTCCCACTTCTCTCCTGCACATACCACCCACCGCCAAACACTCCGCAGTCCTCTACTGCACATACAACCCACCTCCATACACTCCTCTCTCCTCTCCCTGCATGTACCACCCACCGCCATACACTCCGCACCCCTCTAATACTTTATACGTTTTTTTTCCCTATCTTATCTTATCTTCTTAACATTTGGTAGTCATAGCCCAAAAAATTCTAGGAAGTATCATTTTTTTATATCATGGATGAAATGTGAGAAATAACGTGTGTATCTATATATATATATATATATATATATATATATATATATATCATACAATCATTTCATAAACACATACACTGCATATATATTATTTAAAGGAAAATATGCTTATAAAATAGTTTACCAAAAAAAAAATGTCCCCGAATTTCATTTTAAAAATCCGGTTACCTTAATGTAACGCTACCCCCGAAGGAGCCACTTGAATGTTTGGTTCTGTACTCTGCCTCTCAACCCCAAGAAAAGCCCCAGCCCCTCTGGCACACTTAACAAACAGTGTAAGTGCAGACACAGTAATGACAGACACAACTGTAGTGAACCAGAAAGTTTGTTTACTGGGAGATTTTCCATAATCAAACAAACAATAATTGGATAACTTGGTAGTCGAGAATGGCAAAAACTCTGATCCATAAAGGTATAAATCAAGACTACATGCAGACTTCAAAATAACAGTTAAACAACTCTAAAGCTCTAAAGTGGCCTATGTACTCGGGCATAAAGGGAACAGGACTGGCTTGATGACGGTCAAACTGTTTGACGGTCAGCCTGTTTCCTTACAATCCTCAGATCACAGGCCCAGGTGGTAAACACATGATGCAATGAGCAACAATGTAATTTATCAACTTTAGGATTAACATTAAAGTTCCTCTTTAATGAAAATGTCTATGACCACCAAATCCCTGCTACTGAAGGAGAAACAGGAAGGTCCTCACAATGGAGATATCCGGTATCTTCATCTAGCTTGGTGTTGGTGCACTTGGTTTTCTTTTTGGCAGGATAAACAAAGTGTATTTAGAAGTATCCTGGCAGGGAAAAGTGATGTGCAGTATGCTGGCAGTAAGACAGATACTTAGACTGCTCAGCAGGGTGTAAGTGTACCTGCAGGTGTAGGCATAGGTAAGGCCGTGTTGTCTGCCTGCAGTGTCTTTAAGGTGGACAAGTGCGTCTTTAAGGTGGGCAAATGCCCGCTCACCAGTCCTGCAACCCAGGCCCAACGGAAGATGTCTTGGCAAGATGGTTCTTTAGGTGGCCCGCCTGGCTACCTTGCAACCAGAATGCCTCACATTCTCAGGAACACCCGAGTCCCTCTGTGGTAGGATACCTGTCACTGTCCAACTCCTGAAGCTGTGGCAAGATCAGCACACCTGACCTCTGGCGCTATGGCTGACAATTCACCCCGATGGAGAACAGCAGCCCCTCCGGTCCCGTCCATCTTCCCTTCCCTCATGATGAGAAGCTCCAGCTCCCATGCAGCCTCCTGGTGTAATTCCTCCCCGTTATCAGAGAGCAGGCTATGCTCTATAGTTCTATCTCCTAAAGCAGGGGTCTCCAAATTGTGGCCCGGGGGCCAGATGCGGCCTTTGCTTGCTTTTATCTTGCCCTTGGGGCACTATTTCATCCACTGATACCAACAATAGGGCATAATTTCCCCCCACTGACCCCAATGAAGAGACATAATTCCTCCTAATGACGCCAGTGATGGGGCACAGTTCCTCCCAATGACACTAACAATAGGGCACAATTCCTCCCAATAACACCAACGATAGGGCACAATTCCTCACACTGTCTCCAAAGATGAATCTTTGCTTTTTTCCCACTGACATTGCGACCTTTACTTCTTCCATTGGCCATAATCTGCCCCCCCTCCCAAATGTCTGGAGGACACTAAACTGGCCCTTTGTTTAGAATGTTTGTCCTAAAGGATTGCTGTGCGGCCCCTGTACTGGGGACTACACGTCCCAGGATCATTTGCCGCTCCTCAGCTAATTGGATCCCTCCCACTGCCAATGAGGGAGCAGGGGAGGGAACAGAGTGAGCGGCCATGTCCTCACGAGCGCAGTTCGCACACTGTACTGTGATGAGGAGAGTAAAGGGGGAATTCCCCTGCATGAGCTGATGAGCTCTGTGTCCCTCAGAACCTGAAACGGCCGGTGGGAGGTGCAGGGCCACGGATGGCAGGGCGGCACCTACTACATGTGTATATAACAAGAAGTCAGTATTTATTTTCCAGCTCTGGCTGAGCATATGAAGGATCCTGGAGTGTTGCAGTACTACCAAAATCAAAATCAGCCTTTTCCTTCTAAAATGTGGAATGCATTTGGGACCCTGTGTACATGTGAATACAATGCAAACTGGAAACATTGAACTGTGTTAGGGTGTTGGATGATGTCAGAGTCCTGTCCCTCACTCACTACTTATAGGGTATAGTAAACCTTAGAACAGTGTTTTTTTACACCCATATTTTTGATTTGCCCAGTGCCATGTAAATAATCTACAGAACAGCATATCTTATTCAAATATTCAGCAATGTTCTTGGCGAAACAGCCAAATGACTCAGGTGTGCCTCCGACAAACTCTTATAAGGCCATCAATGTAAGCTCTCATAATAAAAAACATAATCACAGTGCTGCATTACAGTATACTGGGCTTTTTTCTCCATATAAAACAATGATCCTTGGTCAAAGTAACCTTCACTGATGTTACACTTGGCTTTGTAGCATTTTACATGAGATGGCCTATTCATATAAGCTGTGTAAGCCCTGAACCTTTCTGCTTTGCAAGTATCAGCCAACAACTGAGACAAATGGGAGAAATATCAAAAGCAGCAAAACAAAAAATAAGTGTGAATAAAATAATTTAAATCACAAGATCCTTAAAAAAGGGAGTTGTTTTCTAAGGACTTGCTTGCAGTAGTCTTCTACTGAAGATCAACAAATAAAACTGTATTGACTCCAAAAAGATTCACTTCTAATTTTACTTTACACTAGTGCTTAAAATATGTTTAATAATGTGGATTCTGAAAGCTTTAGAGAGAAAGAGGCAATAATGTCAAGAAAGAAGATTGTCTACTTAAAATTGGTGCAAGCTGAAACTATGATGTACGCAGCACCTTGTTTTTAGCATAAAAAATACTTTGTGGGTATTGAATTTATATAGACTAAGCAGGCCTTTCCAGCCATTTCATTCTCTGTAACCTTTCTCTAATATGTTCATCATTATATTTGCCCATCTATCATGTCATTCGTATTACATATTTCAGAGTTTTTCTACAGGATTTTGCGACTATTGGTACTTCATCCTTATATAGGGTTGTTTGTAGTGATTGTAAAGGCCCATTTTTTCTTTTTTAAATAACGAACATGTTTTACTACTCCTCCTGTGCAGTTGGAGTTGCACAGAGCAGCCTGGATCCTCCTCTTCTGCTCTCCTGGCCCCTCCCTCTGGTGAGTGCCCCCTCAGCCAGCAGCTTTCTATGGGGGTACCCGAGCCGAGTCAGAGCTCTGTGTATCCAGACACCAAGCCCCAACCCGCCCCCTCTCTCCCCTGATTGGCTGACTGATTTTGATTGACAGCCATAGGAGCCAATGGCACTGCTGCTGTGTCTCTGCCAATCAGGAGGAGTGTCTGGAACAGCAAAGACACTCGTGGACATCACTGGAGAGAGAAGGGGCTCAGGTAAGTAATTATGGGGTGCTGGGGAGACTGCTACACACAAAAGGTTTTTTATCTTAATTTATAGAATGTATTAAGATAATAAACCACCTGCCTTTATGACTCCTTTGTTGTATACAACTCGTTAGTGCAGTTATATTTATGAGGAAATAATATATAGTGTGTGTTTTTAGGCTTGTGTGATTAAGCCCAAATGAGTGAAACACGGGGAGGTTTTTCAAGCAGGGATCTTCATGTGCTTTTCAATGAGGTGTAAAACCTCAAGACTTTACAACCCCTTCAACTTGCAATGATTTAGTCTTTCTTCCTACTTTAGCTATGGGACAGGAGGTGAAGGTACATTTCCCCAATGGGACACAAATGGCAAAAGTGAAAATGACAGAAGTTATAACCCTCCCTTACTATATCCAAAAAAAAAAAGTTTTTCCTATTCTACTTTAAAATAAAATGAAGGAAAAGATACAAATTCATTTAGACCTTTCTTGTCTCCATGAATGACTTTGTCTGTACAGTAGCATGGATGAGCCTAAAAGTGAATAGCTTACTGCTGCATAACTGAATAGAAAGACTCTGGGCTACTTAAATTGCAGCAAGTTAGTGGATGTCTAGGATCAGTTGCTAGAGGTGTATAGCTCAGTGGGCGCTCATCAGACATCTGATGAAGACAACACACTGCAAGCAATCAGTGTTTACTTCTCACCAAGGAAAACTGTTTTTGAAAGGTTTTATGTATCTTTGCACAGTCACTAAATATGTGGGTTTATTTGCTGCAGCTTAGATGTCCATTTAGGGCACTTTCACACACTTTCACACAGGGCGGTAGCGGTAAGTACCTGCTAGTTTCAGTAGGGATTTACCGATGTTATAGCGGCACTACGGCAGCGGGAGAGGTGCACTTTTAACCCCTGACAATGGGTTAAAAGTGCCGGCGCTCTGCACTTACGAGGCGGTGTACAGCCACTTCAGAAGTGCTGCCCCATTGTTTTCAATGGGCAGGGGCGGTGGAGGAGCGGTATATCACCGCACCGCCCCAAAGATGCTGCTTGCAGGACTTTTTGTAACATCCTGTAAGCGCACAGCCCCAGTTTGAAAGCGCACTGGCTTTCACATTGGGGTGGATGGGGAGGGATTTTTGAGGCACTTTACTGGCACTATTTTTAGCTAAATAGCGCCTGTAAAGCGCCTCAGTGTGAAAGGGGTCTTAAAGAAAAGCAAGCTCTGCAACCTCTCGACCTTTCCTTATATTTGTTGCCTGGATGTGGCCTATGCTAAAGAATATTTTTATTGTACCAACATAGATATATATATACAGTGGGTACGGAAAGTATTCAGACCCCCTTAAATTTTTCACTCTGTTATATTGCAGCCATTTGCTAAAATCATTTAAGTTCATTTTTCCCCTCATTAATGTACACACAGCACCCCATATTGACAGAAAAACACAGAATTGTTGACATTTTTGCAGATTTATTAAAAAAGAAAAACTGAGATATCAGGTCCTAAGTATTCAGACCCTTTGCTCAGTATTTAGTAGAAGCACCATTTTGATCTAATACAGCCATGAGTCTTTTTGGGAAAGATGCAACAAGTTTTTCATACCTGGATTTGGGGATCCTCTGCCATTCCTCCTTGCAGATCCTCTCCAGTCCTGTCAGGTTGGATGGTAAACGTTGGTGGACAGCCATTTTTAGGTCTCTCCAGAGATGCTCAATTGGGTTTAAGTCAGGGCTCTGGCTGGGCCATTCAAGAACAGTCACGGAGTTGTTGTGAAGCCACTTCTTCGTTATTTTAGCTGTGTGCTTAGGGTCATTGTCTTGTTGGAGGGTAAACCTTCGGCCCAGTCTGAGATCCTGAGCACTCTGGAGAAGGTTTTCGTCCAGGATATCCCTGTACTTGGCCGCATTCATATTTCCCTCAATTGCAACCATTCGTCCTGTCCCCACAGCATGATGCTACCACCACCATGCTTCACTGTTGGGACTGTATTGGACAGGTGATGAGCAGTGCCTGGTTTTCTCCACACATACCGCTTAGAATTAAGGCCAAAAAGTTCTATCTTGGTCTCATCAGACCAGAGAATCTTATTTCTCACCATCTTGGAGTCCTTCAGGTGTTTTTTTTAGCAAACTCCATGCAGGCTTTCATGTGTCTTGCACTGAGGAGAGGCTTCCGTCAGGCCACTCTGCCATAAAGCCCCGACTGGTGGAGGGCTGCAGTGATGGTTGACTTTCTACAACTTTCTCCAATCTCCCAACTGCATCTCTGGAGCTCAGCCACAGTGATCTTTGGGTTCTTCTTTACCTCTCTCACCAAGGCTCCTCTCCCCCGATACCTCAGTTTGGCCGGATGGCCAGCTCTAGGAAGGGTTCTGGTCGTCCCAAACGTCTTCCATTTAAGGATTATGGAGGCCACTGTGCTCTTAGGAACCTTAAGTGCAGCAGACATTTTTTGTAACCTTGGCCAGATCTGTGCCTTGCCACAATTCTGTCTCTGAGCTCTTCAGGCAATTCCTTTGACCTCATGATTCTCATTTGCTCTGACATACACTGTGAGCTGTAAGGTCTTATATAGACAGGTGTGTGGCTTTCCTAATCAAGTCCAATCAGTATAATCAAACACAGCTGGACTCAAATAAAGGTGTAGAACCATCTCAAGGATGATCAGAAGAAATGGACAGCACCTGAGTTAAATATATGAGTGTCACAGCAAAGGGTCTGAATACTTAGGACCATGTGATATTTCAGTTTTTCTTTTTTAATAAATCTGCAAAAATGTCAACAATTCTGTGTTTTTCTGTCAATATGTGGTGCTGTGTGTACATTAATGAGGACAATAAATTAACTTAAATGGTTTTAGCAAATGGCTGCAATATAACAAAGAGTGAAAAATTTAAGGGGGTCTAAAAACTTTCCCCACTGTATATGTGTGTGTGTGTGTATGTACAGTACATTTATTGACAGAACAGAAATATTTACTATAATACAGATAATATTTTAACCACTTGAAGACCGGAATGTTAAAACCTTCCTGTCCAGGCCATTTTTCGCTTTAGTCGTAATTGAATGACAATTACTTAGTCATCCAGAAATGTACTGTAATGAAAATGTTATCAAATTTTGAGAAAGATATAACTTTCTTTTGGTGGTATTTAACCACCACTGGATTTTTATGCTATTATTTTTTGCTATATAACAGAAAAATACCAAAATGTTTTAAAAAAAAATGTTTTTTGTTTCTGTTGTAAAAGTTTGCAAATAATCTTTCTTCATAAATTTAGGCCAAAATGTATTCTGCTACATTTCTTTGGTAAAAATAACAAAAATCTGTGTATTATTTAGTCTGTGTAAAAGTTATAGACCCTACAAACTATCGTATATATATCTGAAAATTGATCAATCCTGATATTCTAGGCTGATAAATTTCATTTCTTGAGGCCCTAAAGTACCAGGACGATATAATACCCCCCCCCCCCCCCAAAAAAAAAATACCCTTTTTTGGAAAGTAGACAGTCCAAGGTATTTAGTAAGAGACATGATGAGTTTTTTGTACTTGTAATTTTATTTCACAGATTTTTGAAAAATTAGGGAAAAAATGTGTTGCCATTTTAACACATAGCATCGGCATACCTAGAATTACACCCCCAAAACACCTTCTGCTATGCCTCTTGTTTATGGGGTTACCACGGGTGTGAGACATTTTTATAGCCTAGATGCAGAGGGAGTCCTAAAAACATCTTTGGACTTTCAAAGAGCATAACATGTTGACTCCCTATCACATTTTTGGAGGCCCTGGATCAACAGTACAATAGAAAAACCCACAACATGACCTCATTTTGGAAAGATAACACCCCAAGGTATTTTTTAAAAGGCATAGTGAGTCGTTTGAAAATTTCATTTTCACCACAAGTTTGTGGAAAATGCAGGAAATAAAATGAAAATGTATTTTTTTTTTAAACAAAGTTGTCAATGAATAAGATATTTTTTAGCACGTCATACGTATTCGTAGAATTACACCCAGAACACATTCTGCTACTCCTCCCAGGTACAGCGATATCAAATGTGTGAGAATCCACAGCCATATACTGTAGAAGGGCATTCTCGGGGCATAAATTACACATCTAATTTCCTGACTACCTATCTCATTTTTGGAGGTCCTGGAGCACCAGGACAGTAGAAACACCCACATAATGACAACATTTTTAACTGTATACACCCCTGGGTATTTTTGGGAGGCATGGTGAGTCTTTTGAAGGCTTAATTTTATTGCCACACGTTTGAGAAAATGCGGAAAGAAAATGAAAATCACAAAGTTGGCAATGTAATAAGATATTTCTCACACGCAGAATGGGCATACTTAGAATTACAACCCAAAACACATTCTGTTACTCCTCCAGAGTATGAAGACACCACATGTGTGATACTTTTTCACTATCTGAACTTATTATATTCCAGACATTGTATCTTGTGTATCACACAAATCATTTGTGTCAATACCAATGTACTGTAATGGTCACCATTATGTGAGTGGTCAGGGAATATAGCTTAGTGTAGCGTCACCTATAGCAGTCCCAGTTTCTATAAGCTTAGCTTTCTGGTACATGACTGCCCCCAGGAACACTATGTTCACTGGCCTGGTGTCTTGCAGGAACGTAGTCAATGGCGTGTACAGATGGGTTAGTTCAGGCCTCAGGCAGAAACATATTCAGCAATCAGGCAAAGGATTAGTTCAGGTAACAGGTGGAAATGTGGTCAATAAACAGGCCAGGGATAATAGAGGCAGCAGGCGAGGCAACACTGAACTCGTGTGGCGGTGATCAGAGATACTGTGACTGGTGTGGCAGTGATCAGGGACACTAACAGTTGAGGTGGTAATTAGTGACACCGTAACTGTGATGTGGTGGTAAGGGACACTCTAACTGGTGTGGCGGTGGTTGGGGACAATATGACTGGCATGACAGTGATCAAGGACAATGACTCATGTGGCGGTGATCAGGGACACAGCACTTGTTGTGGTGGTCATCAGGGACCATATGACTGATGCAGCGGTGATCAGGCACACTGTGAGTGGGTGGCAGTGACTAGGGGCACTGTGAGTGGGTGACAGTGATTAGGGACACTTTAGGTGGGTGGCAGTGATTAGGGACACTGTGAGTGGATGATTAATGCCAACTTATGACCAATTCTGCTACATAAAACCATAAATCAACAAAACCAGTGACAATTAAATCTATATACCAAAATGCATATATAGCAAAATTCACAGTAGCACAACAATAACACCTAATTAATTCAGTATTCAATACAAAAATGTAATAATCAAATTGATATAATATTCCATGTGCAAACAAAATATAAGAAATAATACAATTAAAATGTCATAAAAAAAAAAACAAGAGTCTAATAGCAGTCCTCTTTAAATAACGAAAAAATGTGATGATATTCCCGGTGATGTCCTAATTAAAAATAAAAACACTGTAAGGTATCCAACGCCGTAAGTATCGCATCAGATCCCATCAAGTGGAAACTCACCAAATGAATTTGCCTACTACTGTGACTGGACTGCATTAAATTGGGACACTCTGAGTGGATGGTGATGATTAGGGACACTGAGTGGGTGGCAGTGATTAGGAACACTGACTGGTGTGGCGGTGATTAAGGATACTATCTGGCTGCACGGGGCTGGTGACATTGTACTGCTGGGGGGGTGATCAGAGACAATGGCTGGTGGCACTGGCATACAGTGATATCAGAGCAGCCAGTAATTGTACATGTTCTGTATACAGTATGAGTGTATATACACACACACACACATATATATATATATATATACATATTTTTTTTTTTACATGTTGTCACCAGACCAGTACAGTGTCACCACAGTGAGCTACTCTGGGGGGGGGGGGGGGTGCGGGCAGCAGTGATTGCAAAAATATCGGTTGCTTATTACAGTGGTGGTCACTGTAATAAGCGTTCAGTAACACTGTTTCTTACATGAAACATTTGTTGACTACTATGATGTTGTGATTGACTACCACTATCGCATGGTACAGGGCCACTGTGATTGACCCTGGTACCATGTGATCACTGTGACCAATCAGAGTTCACACAGTAATCAGGAAGGCATCACAAATGACAGTCTTGTTTACTACTGTAACTATGATTGCTGTGATTGGTCACAGGGACCACATGGTACCAAGGTCTCTCACAGTGGCCCAGTACTGTGATTGGGAGATCTTCTGTGTCTGGTGGACATATCAATCATAGATCGTGCTGCATGCTTTGCTTCTGAGAGCACACTAGGTACAGTCTCCCAGGACTGGAGAAGAGCACCTGCCCGGGCCGAATATGTACATTGGCCGGCAAGAAGTGCTTAAAACGTTATCCCAAAACAAAAACATTTACTGTAACTTTTAGCTGGAGTTCAGCTTTAATTAGTTAATTATGTAAAGCCCATCTAAATCTACTAGCCTATCGAATGCTAAGCTCTCCAGACAGAACTGCTGCCCAAGGGAGGCTCCATTGCTCCTCCATAGTTTGACAGAGCCACCTTAAGAATTTCCTGTGTTACTGGCCAGATCACAAGGTGAAAATAAAGGGGGGGTGAAAAGCCTAAACATACAAAGGCAGTCACCACAATTGAGGCTTGAGACGCTTACAGCTCTTGTTTTGGGGGCTTAATCCCTCTTTAATCACCTTCCTTTCTCCTTACCGTGTTGCATTGGCCTTTTGGCCCTGCCATCAAATGTTGATGGTTGCCATTGGCGAGCTCTACACATGCACTACTATACAAAGTAGCTTCTGCAGATACCCCGACCCAATTGCAACTGCCAGTACAGCACAGCTCACAGCAACCTCACCTGAGATAAAGCGTATATGGACTTGTTTTGTTTTTTTAAGGCCTGCCTGTGTAATAATTGAATCAAAGAATATATCTCATCATTAGGTCATAATATGAATGTACATTTTCCAATCAATTAGTCCACTGTAAAACTATTTCCAGTGGCTGTATTAATAGTAATTGGCACTGTATAAGCTATACACCTATGATGAGCTAAATATATTAGAATGTTCCATGAGGTTTGGGCTTACTCGCTTTTGGGTTAATAGATTCATGCTGTCTGAGTGATGTCAGGATCCGTATTGAAAGACATACACTAGAAACTTGGCCATAAAACTAAGAATGGTGGCGTTCGGTCTTGGAGGGACTGAGTTATTTATTTATTTTTCAGATACTTGTTTAGCTTACAGCTGCATACTGCATATTTCCACTAGGTGGAGCACCAGCCTATACACATTATTCCACATTTTGCACAGGATCATACATTTGTATGCACTGCTGTGCCTTCAGCATCACACACAAGTAGCACAGTTGACCAGAGGGAGATAGTAAGGAATACTGGTCTTCCCCGAGAAGAGATGCTGTGTTGCAGGCTGAATAATTTAGTCATTTCCTACTTCAAAAGCAATTAGGTTCAGAGTCTATAGGGCTTATTTTAAATGCAGACTCAAGCGTTTGCAGTAAGCCAAAGCAGCCTGTCACAGTGTGATTACTGAAAGGTAACATCTGATCTGGTTTTTACCAGGCCCTATTGGAAGCCGCCTATCTGCTGGGATGAAATATACATTTTCAGGCATCAAACTCTTTCTTTGATATTAAGGCACTGCCATTCTTTATTTAGTCTTCTAAAACAAAAGCAGTCATCAAATTGTGTTTTTTTTTTTCTGTCATTTTCTAAGGCGTGCTTTAATCTTGATTGCTATGGGTCAACACAAGGCAAGTCTTATTTCTGACACATTGATGAAGGATTTTGAACGTAGCTCTTGCAAAACGACAGGCGGCTTGTTAAAACTTGCTCAAAAGTCTAATTTGCCTGAATGGGGTACCTGTATACTTGACTAGCCGAACACAGTGTGAATTTGGTTTGCAAGATCTAAAGTGACTTTTGTTCTCAAATTTACCAGCGGCACACAATTGATGCAAAAGTGGGAACTTCGGGAATGCTCAGTGTCGCTCAAACATTGCAAGAAATTGTTAGATGTTGTTCATTCTGGAAAAAATAAAGGGCAGCAGCTACAAATTCTGTAGCTGCTGACTTTTAATACAGTGGCACTTACCTATCCAGGGATCCAGCGCCATCCTCACCTGGCTCCACAGTCTTCTGGGACCTGTGACGTGAGGAAAAGTTCCGCTCGGATCACCTAGGACCCACGCCACCCAAAAAATGACATGCCAAATGTGGCAGGAGAGGAGGATTTAAAGCGTCACTTTCCCTCTTAAGTGGAGTTCCACTTTAAATATGTCTCTTATCCACTTGCTTCTGCCCCATAGCAGTTTTACTGCTACAGGGAAGGAAGCTCTGTGCAGGATCACATATATATTTGTAAGTCTGTACTTCTGCCTGCAGGGGGCGCACACGCCCCACCAGCGGGCTGCTTCTGCTGTGATTCTTCACAGCAGAAGCCGATCTGCGGGTGCCGAGCATTTGATGTCCTCCAGCTCCTGACGATCATCAGTAAACACAGAACGGGGAATTGCCTATGTAAACAAGGCAGATCACCATTCTGTCAAGGGGGGAGGGATGGATTCTGTGTTCCTGCAAGGCAGGGAATAAAATCCATCTCTTCCCTTTAGTAAAAGCACCTCACACAGTACACACAAAAACACTGGCTAGGCACACAGTTAACCCTTTGATCGCCCTAGATATGTAACCCCTTCCCAGTGTCATTAGTGCAGTGACAGTGCATATTTTTAGCACTGATCACAATACTGGTGTCACTGGTCCTCAAAAAAGTGTCCGATTTGTCCACCACAATATCACAGTCCTGTTTAAGTCACTAATCTCCGCCATTACCAGTATAAAACACAAATAAATTAAAAATCCATAAATATATACCATCGATTGTAGACGATATACCATTCTTGTAACCACTGGTGCTCAACCTGTGGCCCTCCTGCTGTTGCGGAACTACAAGTTCCATTATGCTTCAGCCTTTGGGAGCCATGCTTGCAACAGTCAGCCTTGCAATGCCTCATGGGACTTGTAGTTCTGCAACAGCTGGAGGGCCACAGGTTTGAACACCCATGGCATAAACCATTCAATATATATGCATATTGTTTTTTGTTTTGTTTTGTTTTTTTTTTTTACCAAAAACATGTAGCAGAATACATATTGGACTAAATTTATTCTTTTTTTTTTTAATTGGATATGTTTTATAGCAGAAAGTAAAAAAATGTTGTTTCTTATTTCAAAATTGTTGGTATGTTTTTGTTTATAGCGTAAAGAATAAAAAAAGGCAGTGGCGATCAAATACCACCAAAAGAAAGCTCTATTTGGGGTTAAAAAAAAAATGGCATACATTTTATTTGGGTACAGCATGAAATTAATGCAGTGCCCTATTACAAAAAATGGCCTGGTCACGATGGAGTTTAAATCTGCCAGGGGTCCAGTGATTAACTTGCAGATTGTGTATCTCGTTTATCCAACTGTATTCTTTATGTATGATAAACAAGGTAGAAATGATTAGGCCTCATGCACACACAGTGTTTTTACATCTGCTTTTACCAGCGTCCAATGTTTTTGGCTTTTTTGTTTTTTTTGCAGCTTAATCAGTTCCCGACCGGCTCGCGTACATCTACTGCTGCACTGTGGCAGCATAGTGCGAATCGCCATTTACAAACAACGATTCGCTCATGAGCGAGTAGCGGACGGGAGCGCCCCGGGGGCAGCGCACTCTTGTACCCACCACATGCTCCCCGAGTGTGGCCACAGGCCGGGTGGACTCTATGTCTGCCGGCGACCCGCGATCGCCTGATACAGCAGAAAAACCGGTAACTCCCGATGTATACATGGCATCCCCGCTCTGTCAGGTGGCATGGCAGTGATCTACTGATCCCTGTCATCGGTATCAGTTAGATCTGTCATGCCCCTTAATTGCCCCCTTCAGGTTAACCCCTTCACTGCCAGTGACATGTATGCAGTAATCAGTGGCTATATTTAGATCTGATCACTGTATAAATGTCAATAGTCCCAAAAAAGTGTCAAAAATGTCCGATCTGTCCGCCACAATATTGCAGTCTGGATAATAATTGCAGATCGCCGCCGTTACTAGTAAAAAAAAATTGTAAAAAAAACCCATAAATTAATTCATCAAACGCTGCAACTTTTGTGCAAACCAACCAATCAATATACGCCTATTGCAATATTTTTTACCACAATACGTAAAAGAATATATATCGGCCTAAACTGATGAATAAATTTGTTTTTTTATATATGTATTATAGCAAAAAGTAAAAAAAATATTGCTTAGTTTTCAAAATTGTTGCTCTTTTTTTGTTTCTAGTGCAAAAAATAAAAACCGCAGAGGTGATCAAATACCACCAAAAGAAAGCTCTATTTGTGTGAAAAAAGGACGTCAATTTAGTTTGGGTAAAACGTCGCACCACTGCAAAATTGTCAGTTAAAGCGACATAGTGCCAAATCGCAAAAAGTGCTCTGGTCAGGAAGGGGGTAAATCCTATTGAGGCTGAACTGGTTAAAAACGCCTCTCCATGTAATTTTATGGCCTCATGCACACACAGGCTGTAAGTGGCATAGGCGTTTTAAATCTGCTAAAAAAAAACCAGAGCCAGCGCGTTCTGAGGACCGGCGTTACAGCTGTAAAACCGCCTGATGATGCTAAACACGGATTAACGTTGGATGCAGCATTAAGCAGCGTCAAGCTTTTTTTTTTTTTTTTGGTTGGACATGTCAAAATCAATGGTTCCCTATGAGAGCCCATTGATTTGAATAGAAGTCACATCCAAGTTGGATCATAATCATCTGACTTGTGGTGCGACTTTTGCTCTGACGATTTTGAAGGGGAACCCCTTGCCAAAATGGAAAAAAGGAAAAAACGCTATGGCGTCCCCCCCCCCCCCCCCCAAGACCATACCAGACCCCAGATGTATACATGACGGTTCCCCGCTCTGCCAGGCGGCATGGCAGTGATCTACTGATCCCTGTCATCGGTATCAGTTAGATCTGTCATGCCCCTGCCAGCCCAGCCCCCCACACAGTTAGAACACACCTAGGGAACACAGTTAACCCCTTGATTGCCCCCTTCAGGTTAACCCCTTCACAGCCTTCACCCCTTCAGTGGCTATTTTTAGATCTGCTACTGTATAAATGTCAATGGTCCCAAAAAAGTGTCAAAAATGTCTGATCTGTCCGCCACAATATCACAGTCCAGATAAAAATTGCAGATCGCCGCCATTACTAGTAAAAAAAAAAAATGTAAAAACCCCATAAATTCATCAAATGCAGCAACTTTTGCGCAAACCAACCAATCAATATACGCCTATTGCAATTTTTTTTTTTTTACCACAAATACGTAAAATAATATATATCGACCTAAACTGATGAATAAATGTGTTTTTTATATATATATTTTTACACATGTATTATAGCAAAAACTCCACGCCATTTTTTTTTCTCATTTTGGCAAGGGGTTTCCCTTCAAGATCCTCAGAGCACAAATCGCACCACACTAATGCAAAAAGCTATTAAAAGCACATTTTTACAGCCACCTTTTCTTGGCGTATTAATCCCAAAAGCAAACATTTTGTATATTTCCACTTACCAATTCTTAGATGTGATGGCTGCATTGATTTTCTTTTTAGGCTTTCTTTCCTTTATTTTCACCTGATGATCCAGCCAGTAAAACTCTTTTTTTCATCAGAACAAACTGTCCTGCAAATGTATCAGTTAAAGCGTTGAGACAAACTATTTAAAACCTTTATCCCAAAAGAAAAAAAATGTTGCTGCTTATGTAACTGCAGTGTGAGCTGAAGTTTGACTTTAATTTGTTAGTGCAGCAGTCCCCAACCTTTTTGGCACCAGGAACCGCTTCTGGTGTAGCCAATTTTTCCAGGGACCGGGGGGAAGGGGGGCAGTTTACACAGTCTCACAACCCCCCTGCACTGCACTGTAAAGGAGTGTTGTGATATAAAGGGGACTGCACTGTAATGATTACAGTGCCTCTTTACATCACAGTGTCCCCTATATATATAAAACTACTTTCAGTCATGAGCCCCTCATCACAGTGCCCATTGCAGTCATTGCCCCCACATCACTGTACACCTTGCAATCATTGCCTCCCCATCACAGTCCTCCTTGCAGTCATGGCTCCCCATCACAGTCCTCCTTGCAGTCATAGATCCCCATCACAGTCCTCCTTGCAGTCATGGCTCCCCATCACAGTCCTCCTTGCAGTCATAGATCCCCATCACAGTCCTCCTTGCAGTCATGGCTCCCCATCACAGTCCTACTTGCATTCATGGCTCCTTATCACAGTCCTCCTTGCATTCATGGCTCCCCATTACAGTCCTCCTTGCAGTCATGGCTCCCCATCACAGTATCCCTTGCAGTCATTGGCTCCCCATTACAGTCCTCCTTGCAGCCATGGCTCCCCATCACAGTCCTCCTTGCAGCCATGGCTCCCCATCACAGTCATCTTTGCTGTCATGGCTCCCCATCACAGTCCTCCTTGCAGTTATGGCTCCCCATCACAGTCCTCCTTGCAGCCATGGCTCCCTATCACAGTCCTCCTTGCAGTCATGGCTCCCCATCACAGTATCCCTTGCAGTCATTGCCTCCCCATCACAGTACCCCTTGCAGTCATTGCCTCTCCATCACAGCCCACCTTGCAGTCATGGCTCCCCATCACAGTCCTCCTTGCAGCCATGGCTCCCCATCACAGTCCTCCTTGCAGTCATGGCTCCCCATCACACTCCTCCTTGCAGTCATGGCTCCCTATCACAGTCCTCCTTGCAGTAGTCATGGCTCCCTATCACAGTCCTCCTTGCAGTCATGGCTCCCCATCACAGTACCCCTTACAGGCATTGCCTCCCCATCACAGTACCCCTTGCAGTCATTACCTCTTCATCACAGTCCTCCTTGCAGCCATGGCTCCCCATCACAGTCCTCCTTGCAGTCATGCTTCCCCATCACAGTCCTCCTTGCAGTCATGGCTCCCCATCACAGTATCCCTTGCAGTCATTGCTTCCCCATCACAGTCCTCCTTGCAGTCATTGCCTCCCCATCACAGTCCTCCTTGCAGTCATTGCTCCCCATCACAGTATCCCTTGCAGTCATTGCTTCCCCATCACAGTCCTCCTTGCAGTCATGGCTCCCCATCACAGTATCCCTTGCAGTCATTGCCTCCCCATCACAGCCCTCCTTGCAGTCATGGCTCCCCATCACAGTATCCCTTGCAGTCATTGCTTCCCCATCACAGTCCTCATTGCAGTCATTGCCTCCGACACTACCCCTCGGTACTGACGTTCCTCCTGACACTACCCCTTCGTTACTGACGTTCCCTATGACACTACCCCTCGTTACTGACGTTCCTCCTGACACTACCCCTCCGTTACTGACGTTCCTCCTGACACTACCCCTTCGTTACTGACGTTCCCTATGACACTACCCCTCGGTACTGACGTTCCTCCTGACACTACCCCTTCG
>BLSH010063816.1:879054-899130 GCA_018402905.1 Glandirana rugosa
GCCCTCCTTGCAGTCATGGCTCCCCATCACAGTATCCCTTGCAGTCATTGCCTCCCCATCACAGTCCTCCTTGCAGTCAGTACCCCCCCCCCCCAATCACAGTGCTCCTTGCAGTCATGAAACCCCCTTTCCTGTTTAAACACCAATCTCTGCCTCCCCTGCAGTGTCTTACCTACAGCAGGGCAGAGGCAGCTAGTAGCCTGTGTCTATTCTCTCATTTCTCCTTACCAGCCGTCAATGTCAGCCTATTAGCAGAACAGGGGATGGGAGTGGCTGCCGATTGGGACAGAGAGTGAGAGCTGCCAAACTTATCATATTAGGTAATAGGCTGAAATTGGCGGCTGGACATAAAACAATAGACACATGCTGCTAAATGGCACATGGTCTGTGAAGGACTGGTACCTGTGTTAGTGTATCTTAATCTGCTAGTACATCTAACACTCTCCTACCCCTAGCCCCTGTGCTCCTTCATGCAAAGTGGGGGCGCTCGAATACAGGAGGTGTGTTACTGGCCAGATCACCAGGTGAGGGGGAAATGCGTAAAAATAAAACTAACGCAGCCAGCACATCTAATGATTGGTAAGCTGCAATATATAACATTTTTGGTTTTAGGTTTAATACCGCTTTAAGGATTACTGCATGTTGAAATAAAAGAGTCATAGATAAAAAGACATATTTAGGTCTGCTTGTAAGGAAGAAACAGATACAAATTTCTCACGTGTAGGATGAAATAATTAGCGGTGTCTAAATTAATACTTTCCTCCTCAATGATTTTTTTATTTTTTTTTTATTTTACCAGTAGTCTAAACCCAGGTCTCCTGGTAGCTGTCTATAAAGAGCATGCTAAGTGTGTTTTTGTCCAACAGCTGTCAGAAAGAAGTTCAGCATTTCCGCCTTTACTGCACAGAACGTATTCTGTTGATAGGAGCTTGGAGACCGTGTCAGAGTGCTCCTGCTTTCTTAGCTTGTTGGTAATTCAGAGAGCACTGCTGTACAAAGAGGAATACGGTAATGCAGGATTGCACTGGTGCACAAATAGAGATGCCTGTGTGCAGCAGAGACAGCGAAAGAGGGACATATGATATACCAATTCTCAGTGCAACTTAGGAGGACTGACCCTCACATCGGATCACTTCCCCACACAGGCAAGCTTTACCTTGGTTCTCTGTAAATATCATTATGTGCTTTTTCCAGTCTTGATTGTGAAAAGGCAGACCTCTGAGCACTGTCTGTCTGTCTGGTCCACATATCTCAGTTCTGTAATAGCTCTGCATCCGCCAGTGCTGAGGTCTTGATGCTGAAGGAGCTGTCCGCAGTGCTGAACTTACCCTGCCCATGTCTGCTCTGGATTCCAAAGTTTGTTGGATGTAGAGCGCTGTGTTTTATCTGGATGAAAGCAAATGGTTTCTTATGGTGCTTTTTCTCTTGTGCGTGGAGACTGAGTACACAAATCCAGGCGCAGGGTATTCTTGTCCTGAGTGAATCAGCCCTAGAGCACAAACATCTTTGCCAAGTTTTCAGCTTTGTAACCAGTGCTGTCATCCAAACCGTGGCAGATTGAAAATCTTTTTTTTGGCATTTTATTTTTAGTTAGACATGAAAGAAGATTTTAAATGACTTAATATCCAGCGTTCATGGTGGTCCGTATAGGATTTCTCAACGTCGCTGTAGGGTAATTAACCCTCCAGAAAGACTAAGAACTAAGAGAAGCCAAGGATCATGTTGATTCTTCATTTGTAACCTGCTGAGTGGGCAGATTCATCATCCTCTGGTCTTTAGTCCCTTATGCCTGGAAAACATCTAAAAAGTGTCAGTAAATGAAAAGAAGAATCTGCATCGGAGAAAAACAACACAATGATGTTGGCAGCGCCTGGGTAATCATTCCGGAAGGTTTATTTGTTGCACACCTGCTCTGAACACTTAGAGTTGGCAGAAGAAATTGAAGATATTTCAACACCTTCACTTTTCCCCTAAATGCTTTTCACTGTCATGGCAATCTGGCTTCCCTGGGAAGGAGAAACGTCTTTCCCTTTCTGAAGTGTGTGGGAGACAACTAGTTGCTTATGTATTATCGTGCAAGCACTTAAGGATTTCTTCTGTCGAGCGAGGAAGGTAATGTACTCACATTAATCTGAAGATCAAGGATACGGGGGAATCTTTAGTCTTTTTTTTTTTTTTTTTTTCACCCAGAGCAATGAGCATAACATGAGGATCATAGGCTATACATAAAAACAAAGACATCAGTGTTTGTAGTCAAGGCAAGTCCAATAGAGTGGGTTTATCGGAGGTGCTTTCTGTGATATTTTCAAACTGCCATGCTTATTTTGCCCAGGGTATAGCAACTAGCCTGCTTTTAGCTGGGCAGTTCCATTTCAGCTATCATTCTGGGCATTGCACTGACTGAATGAATGAGGGGGTGGTGGTACCCAGCTGTTCTGCAGATGCCCAGAGTGAGATGCCCCCCTACTGGTGAGTCCCTGGGGGTGTGTCATGACTCGAGAAGAGAGGAGCCGGGCTCCAGCTGGCAGCTGCCCCTCAGGTGTGGCCAGAAGAGATGCCCAGGGGGTGCCCCCCACATGCTATGCCAGGACAAAGCAACGCCGTGCCTTAAAGCTACCCTCTCTGGAGCACACCAAGCTGCATGGCCTGAGGTATATATGCTCACCAAGGTTGGCATTTCAACGACGTGCATTTTGGTTCCTTGCCTTCTTCACATCGCTGGGACTCTTACTGTCTTGGTCATCCAACAGGTTGCTCTATTGGTTATCTTTTCCATCTCACACCCGAGTGCAGCTGGAATGGAGCAAAGAGCTGACCTTTCCAGCTGTTACCCTGTGCAACAACAACCCTGTTCGATTTCACAAGCTCAGCAAAAGCGATCTTTACTTTGCAGGTTACTGGCTGGGACTATTGTTGGCCAACCGTACAGCTCGACCCCTGCTGGCAGAGCTGCTGCCCGAGGACAAACACAAATGGTTCCACAAACTTGCAGATTTCCGGCTTTTCCTGCCACCTCGGGACTTTGATGGGATCAGTGTCGGGTTCATGGACAGACTGGGCCATCAACTGGAAGACATGCTGCTTTCTTGCCGGTATCGGGGTGAAACTTGTGGCCCACACAATTTTTCCACAGTGAGTGCCTTCTCTTTAATTGCATTTTTTTACATTTTACTTTGCTCTTTGTTTTTTTCTGTATTGGTTTATATACAGCACAGTCTTCTTGAATGATACATCTATTTAAATTAATCACATTCAGTACTCATTTTCTAGCCAGCATATAAATAGAATTCTTTCATTCTCTTAACTATTTGTAGGCAGAGTTATAAAAAGGCATTGGGAGCATTTTATAAATTTAGGGAAAGTTAAAGATTGGGTCATTTCAAAACCTTGAAGACAAAACACATCCAATTCTTTTAATTTTTTATCCCAGAAATGATGTGTAATAAAATAATCATTCAATATTATATCATTATAAATGCTTAGAAAATACTAAATATCTGGGGGAAATATACATATATATATATATATATATCTGACACAGCCTGGGCTTTGGCACTGTTTAGGATTTTAAATGCCACCCATTTTATTATGTGTGTGTGTGTGTGTGTGTTTCAGATGTCAAACGTTCATATGTTTGCCTATTTTGGCTAGCAGCTTGTTTGCAAGTTCTACAGGGTTTACTCTAATTTTCATTTTTTTAATATCACTTTTTTCCGTAGCTTTCCCTTTAGTCTCTTTTACTTTCTTCGCACATACTACTAAATAAAACAGTGTCTAGTAAACGAATGTAGGTTCTAATTATGGTGAACAAATGAAAATCTACAACATTGTCTGAATATTTAGCGTATGTCTAAGAATAACCCTGTAATAGGAAATGCATTACAGGCTCCTGGGTGTTTGAAGACAGACTAATGTAATGAACCGGAACCCTAAAACACACTAATTAGCGCTCAGCATGAAAATAAGCACATATGTGGTATGCTAGGCATTGTCAGTATGTGTTACACGATACCATTATAGATTGAAATGCAAAAAGACGGTAAATGTCTCCAAAGGGGTGTAGAAAAACATTGGACATACAGAAGTGCCAACTTTTATCAAGCATGGTTCTGTATCTGCTGTTCGATGTAATGGGATTACCAGTGATTGTGCAATTATTATGTGTCTGACTCTGAAAAACTGTGTCTGTCCTACTCACTTCGGCACATAATGCTGATTTATTGGTGCATTTCGGTGAAAGCTCCATGGTGGCTGAAGGTTTTGTTTTCTGGTTCAGATGTAATCAGCTACGGTGGTAAGTATTACTGGCTACACTTAAAGTTTGTTGCCACAATCAGCTTTGCAAGACCCTATGGATCCTAGTCTTCCACTTTTACTACTCCTAGGCTACTAATCCCCTGTTGTTTTCATCATTTCTCCGTTTAGGGGGGTTTCCAGTGACCTCCACTGTGACAGGGGTTCATCAGGGGCTTCCTCACATCATCATTGTAGAGACTGCCAGATACAATTAAGAAGGCCTCACAATGATGTTCATTTGGGACTGACTGAGCAGCCATTTTTGCTGTGAAATCAAGGTGTGCCAACTTGTATTGTACAGCACAAAAAAGGTTAACAGGTGTAGCGTGGTACAGTAGCAGCGGTATACATAGTTACATGTAGCCCAAGCCACCTCCTAAGTGTTTGCTGGTATTGTTCTAGTATTTCCCATTAAGAGAAATTCTCTACATTCAAAAGCCTTAGAAATACATGTTGAAATGGTCTAAAACTTTGGTCATAAAGTCAGTGAAAGTGAACAATATGTTGAAAATTAAATAGTTATTGAATACTTGGTCCCATGTATGGCCCACAACATGAAAAAAAAAACTTAGATTGTAAATAAAAATATAAAAAAATGGATCACCATCACTTCCTGGTCCCAAGCCACCTAGACTGTTCAGATCATTTTTCCTAGCCACTCTTTGCTTTTTGACTATGATGTGGGGTCTACAATTTGACCAAATACTGTTTTCTTCTAGACTTTAGATCCACTTGAAGCAAGACGTTTAAACCTGATTTGGTTCACATTTGTATAAATGTATCTGTCACCATATAAACCTTATTCAATGTAAAAAAAAAAAAAAAACTCGAACATAAATATATACAAAATGTATTTCATATTCCTAATATTTCATAGAAATACATGCAAATTACAATTTCATAGATGAACATGACCTTGTACAATGAAAAGTGATCCTGTACCTATGATCGGTCTCATGGGGTGTCACAGACAAGTCAGTATAGAAAATCCCTTTTTGGTATGTTATAATAAAAATGCAAGATAAATCTTGACCCGCCATCTATGATGTGACAGGCAGCCTCTGAATTATCTGAACTTTTTTTTTATCTCTTTGATCTGTTGTATCAAAAGGCACAAGAGGCCATTGATCCTCTTTCCTGTAGATGAAAACAAAACACGAATCACCTGTCTTAGTTGGTGATCACTTATAAGGAATATCAATTTCATAGCAAGTAGTCTTGCGGTAAAATGAAAGGCTACAATTTTACAGTACAAGCATTGGACTAGAGAGAAGATTACCTAGATAGTATAACACTGCTGCTGAGAATCTTTGTATTTATAGGCTGAAGAATTGTAAAGAAAACGTGCAAATGGCTGGGTACTTCAGTGTTGTAAGTAGTTTAATAGAGTGCACAGTGTAAATTTATGTTTGTTGCTAGAAAAACAAATATTACCTCTATTAAAAAATTAAATGATTTAACATATCTTTTCAAAAAAATATATCTTTCTTTTTCAGTCTCCATCAGATTTTTGGCTGCAAGATTAGGATCTTGCTTTACTATAAACATGGTAGTGTAAGGCGCATTCTTCACACTTCACAAGGACCCCAGAATTGTGATTGTGTAAACTGCTTTGTCTCTCAGCTTTCCTCTTATTAAAGTGCTGGGACAGATCATGGTATTATAGCACACAGACCCCAACACTCAGGTAGCAGGGAATGATTGGTGTATGCATCTGTTTCAGCAGAACGGCAGTAAGTAAAACTCTGCAGTAACGTTTGCTAAAGGCCCTGTAATGTATATACCTGTTCTGGAGAGAATTGTTTATTTTAATCTTTTCCTTAAAAAAATGGATATCATTTTAAATCACCAATTAATTCTGATCATTACATTTTTCCAAATGCTTTTTGGTGCCATTAGTTTTCTACACTGCAGCTAAGAGCCAAAGCATGACATTTTACATTACATATACTTTACTTTGATGGAAATATATATATTGTTGTGGTAAGTAAAAGTTTCATGTGAGAGTTGGTGTTTGCTGCCAGATGCAGGGTAAGGGTTCAGTTTCAGGGTTAGATTTGTAGGTTGTTGAATTAAGTTAAAATTGAAGGTTAAGTATAGGACTTAGGTCTAAGGACATTTATTGAAAGGGTGATTAGAACCCCTGTCAGGCTTGTATTGCTGCCTGTGGCCTTGTTAGGGAAATCCACCCCCTCTATTTGTCCTGTTTGTCATCATCACTGAGAGTAGAAGTAAAAGAAAATCCCAAATTTGATGAGGTCCCCAGAACAGGGGCAGAAAGGAAATGTTCCAATATGGTCGACCAGAGAGTACCTCACTTTGGAGGGAATTCCTCCCACGTCTTGTTGTGGCTATGGGGGGATATTTACTAAAACTGCAACAATCTGGTGCAGCTCTGCATAGAACACAATCAGCTTCCATGTTTTTTGTCAAAGCTGAACAAGCTGAAGTTAGACGCTGATTGGCTATCATGCACAACTTCACCAGATTTTGAATGCTCCTGTTTTAGTAAATCTTCCCCTATGTGACAGGTAGTGAAGGGAAATAGCCTCAGTGGAACACAGATGGGAAAAATACTGACAGGTTATAACCCTCCTTACTCTATCGAAAATATAAAAATGTTTTGCCTTTAGTTCTACTCTAAGGGGTTGATTTACTAAAGGCAAGCAGGCTGCTTACTTTGCAAGGAAGCTAGATTTTGCATTGGCATTTTCCCCAGAGCTTAATGAATGAGGTGAAACTTTGCTGACTTCTATCATCCAATCTTGTCCAAGCAAAAATGCTGTTTATTTTCCTTGCATTTGATTGGTTATTTTTTGGTGAAGTGGAATTTCTCTGCATTCATTAAGCTTTGGGGAAAATTTCCATGCACAGTGCAACTTCACTTTCAAAGTGAGCAGCCTTGTTGCCATTAATACATCAACCCATAGGAGTCAGTGGGGCCGATTCACTAAAACTGGAGAGTGCAACATTTGGTGCAGCTCTGCATAGAAATTAATCAGCTTTCTTTTTTTTTGTCAACGCTTAATTGAAGAAGCTGCATTTAGAAGCTGATAGGCTACCATGCACAACTGCACCAGATTCTGAGTGCTCCAGTTTTAGTAACTCAACCCTTGTGACTGTTACTTTTTTGGGTGTTACATATTATTTATGAGTGTAATACGTGTGAAAGAAATGCCATTGCTTCATTAAGACAGTGTTTTTCACATTTGTGTACCACCACCATTACCTGTTGTGTTGGAGCACCGCCTGTGCTTTTAAAAGACAACACAATTACTACCCAACTATACTACCAGTACCCAGTCAGCATATACATTTCACTGGTGCTCACAGAAGCAGTTTATTCGTTAATCAGTCTGTTCTTTACTGTGCCTGCACCAGTGGCAGCTGTCAAACTAGCATAGTCTTCCAAAAATCTACTTGCGGTTCAGGCAAGATTGTAGATGTAACACTTGAGGATCCAAACACTGACCAAAGGTTGGTGTCTTGAAATAATTAAAATTATAAACTTTGCCTAGAGATATATAGACTTAACATTCTGTTAACTGTTCAACTCACCTGTAAGTGATCTGTTCATGATGAACATGTGTTATTATGTGTTAGTTTTAGATATGTATCTAGTTGTAATTGTGGTACTTGCCTCTCTCAACATGGTACAGTTTTTACAGCTCCTGATGAAGCGGGCCAACTGACCTGAGAAAGGTGTTTAGAATTTACCAGGGCCCCATCACCACAATGAGAAGTCCTAGCATGTTCTTAATTTGCTTTACAATCTTGAGTGCAAATATTAAGGGACATGATGTGATAATCTGCTAGGCTAGCTTATACATTAATTTTGTTTTCTGCAATGCCCAGCCATGAAAGTTGCCGTGGGCGTCCTCAGCATTGGTGGCCAATCATTAGGGGCACAGGGCCCCAGCCCCTAATCTTCATACAGCGTGCCAGACGCATGGATTTCAATGGGGTTTTTGGGGCACTGCTCACTTGTGCGACATTAGCAAATTAATATTTGCTAATGTCTTCCTGCTTCTCTTCCCGGGCTTGGAGTATTTGGCCAATCGGGTCTCAGGACCCACTTCCTGTTTGGCCATGAGGAGAAGAAACCACCTTGGCTCTTCCCTCCACAACCTCCTCCCCCGCACTTCCCCGCAAAACGGCCCTGGCTCTTCCCTTCGTACCTCCCCGCACAACGTAAGGCCATGAATCGCTTCCTTCCCAATCGCTCAATCGAGCCCTGGGGGGGTTAGTGCGAGCGAGTGCTGGGGGGGGTTGTTTGCCGCCCCCCCCCCTAAAATTTCAAGCACCAGCCACCACTGGTCCTCAACCACTGTCCTAAAATGAGACCAGATGGAAAGTTGAGGAGATAAAGCCAAACTACTGTAATCCAGTCCCTTGTTCACTCACCTCCCCCACCCCTCCTATCTAGGCATACCATAGGGCTTGTTGAATGCCTCTCTGGCCTCTTCTGTCCAAGCATTCAGTTTGGCACATTGAACTGTGGGACATCTTCTGAAAAGAGGCCAGGAATGCAATATATGGGAAAGAAGTGGTAAGTTGTTCTTAAGATAAATGAAATAACAATGGACCCCACTTTTCATAAAAACTTCATACTACAACTACAGAGTTGATTAAAGGCCTTGGATTCTCCTGCGATCTGCACTGTGCTGTCTACTGGGAGCCACAGAGCCCCGCCATACATTTATTGGGTTTAACCAGAGGAAGTACTGGAGGGGGGGCTGTATAAAGCTAAACGTGCAGTTATCCATTAAGCTAATACTAATAGTCCACATCTGGAACCTTCTCATCCCACAGACACCCTATCTGCTACTATGGAGGTAATTAATGCCTGTGGATTCTCTTTTGATCTCAGTGAATTTATACCTTACTGGAAAATCTTCCATGTTAACCTTTATAGTACATAATTATCTCATTTCACGTCCAGTCTCTTTGCTTGAGGGAAATCTTGACACTTATGACAGCTGTATGCTTTCCCAAAAATGCCAGCCTTTGTGGAACCTATTAAGCTTGGCTGAAATAGAAATCTCTGAACAAACTCTTCTTTGCTAGTTCTTTGCTCTTTATTATGAGCACAGAGATGTTGAATTTGTGAAATCCAGAAAATCTCTGTACAAATGAAGAAAACCAGAAATATTGAAAAAGGTTTTATACATATTCACGAGACTTGTTACGTTTTTTTTGAGTCTATACTACAAGAGATCTGTGTGACTTGGAAGGCTTTGTAAACTTATACATAGGTATTAGAAGTCACTTTATTTTATGAGAGTGTTTTGCAGCTTTCAGCGTATACCTCATTTCTGAGTCAGCAAACATGACCCAGGCCAGGCAGACACTGTACATCATAGGGAGATCTTGCATGCACTGCTGTCTCCATCTACGAAGGAAGCCGGGCAGATGGAGGGGGAGAAAGGATAGAAACAAGTGGGTTTAGCAATAAATCTAATTAGCAAGATTGCATTAAGCAGGTAGTGACGACACAGCCTGGAAGGGGGCATTTGGTGGGAGCGGCAGGTGGGAATCATGTTAACGTAATATGAAAGACTGCTTACTGAATCTTCCTGACAGGCACTGCAGGCTGTGTTGGATTTCAATCCCCAAACTCACATTGATCACACAAAACGTGTGTGTATTCAAACAGCTGGATTCATGATACAGTCTGATCTTCTGTGAAAAGCTTGATATTAGAATTATTCATTGACATTTTATGTATTCAGATAAATCTGTTTGAGCTTAAAAAATCTCATTAAGTATATGCACAGGCATACATATCTGTCAGTACAGCACAAAGATCACCTGTGATGTATAATTGAGGGTATACCCCTTCCGTGGTACAAGTAGTTTGAAAGCTGAGATGTTTTGTTGTCTTAGATCCATCCCGTGCTGTCACTATCAGTTCTACTGTTAGATACTGCAGTATAAGCTTGCTCTAAAACAATGTTTCTCAACCTGTTTTGAGTCAAGGCACCATTTACAATTCTGCACAATCTCAAAGGCACCCCATTCTCAAATGCCAAAAAAACTAAAATAATAGTTTTACATAACACGACAACATCCACACACGTAGGACACCCAACGTTGGGGGAGATTTATTCCTCCACCTTTGCAAACAGGTAATCGCTAGTGTCTCTCTTCTCCTTCAGATTCTCTCCCTTACTCAACTAATGTGGCCCCAGTGCTGAAAGAGGGGGCACAGGAGGGGCAAACAAGGATGCTATATAGGTGCCTGAGGTCCTCCTTATCAACCAATGTCATCATTGATTGTTAGGATGCTGGCAGCTGGAAGGTTGTAATGGTGCACAATGAAAACCTGTGGCTTTGTGTTATCAAAAGGAAGGCTTCATCCACCTGCTGGCTTGTATACAACTTTTGGGCAATTTGTAGTGTTTTGCTAAGGCACTGAAGAAACCTGAATGCACTCCATGCCCTGGGTACTCTGTTCAAAAAAGCCTGCTATAAAAACCTAGCTGAGGCAGCCACTCTGCAAAAGATTAAAGATACATTATATTTGTTTGTTGTCCAGTATATAGCATTTGGACAGGTATGGAGAGGAATTATCTGCCCATAGGGTACGCAAGACTACGTTATATATTTTAACAGAACCCCCATCTAAGAAAGAGATGAAAGATTTGGAATTGTCACCAGATGAATTTCAGTACCATTGGTTCCAACAAGTTATAAACATTTAGGCCTCATACACAGTGACGTTTTGTTAAAAGGAGCTATAACGTCGGGTCCGATGCCAGGAAAAAAAATCGGCGTTAAACGCTATTTCGTCTGCATTTTGCATCGGCGTTAATGCGCGTTATTGGGCGTCAGCGCTACGTCACGTTTTGTTTAAAAAAAAATATATATCTGCTGTTTTTGGACATTTTAAAACCCGAAAACGATGGCGCTAACAACGTCGGTTAATGGTGCTGATGCGCGTTAGTGAGCGGTTTGCCGGTTTAGAGTCAAAAACGCCATAATGCTGCAGCTTCGGAACGCGGAGGTCCTGCGTTAGATTTACAGCTTAAGAACACAGACGCCATCTACAGCTCAAAAATGTCAACGTGTGTATGAGGCCATAGAATAACATGGTGTGGCGTTCTTAAGCTGTAAAAAAAGCTACAAAATGCAGCGTTAATAACGCCCATATTTATGAGGCCCAGGTCTGTACTGACCATCGGGACTACCCGGAGTTTCCCGGTGGGCAGATGGCTCAGTGGGCCAATTTCAGTGACAGCAGGGGCTATTACTGACTCCCAAGTCTCTCATATCAGTATCATGCTCACAGGCAGGCCAGTAGCAGCACCGAGATTGATACCCCTGTGTTGCTGCACGGAGGTGCCACGCTGCTGTCCTGGCCTCTACTGCCCGCTGCACTGGTTGCTAGCAGCTGTGCCGCCTGGTGTCTAGCAACCAGTGACGTCAGTCACTAACCCCTTTTAATGGGAGATCGCTCTGTATTGTACTGCATGAGTCCCGACCTGCAGACATAATAAACTAGCAGGCCGGGACTCAGGCGATCCCAGGTGATGTCAGGAGGGAGGGGCAAACAAGGGAAGCTCAAATACTCATTGGTTGAGGAGGCAGAAGGAGGCAGTTCTGCCTCCTTAGCCAATGGATGTACAAGGAGGGCCGTTCGTTACATGCATCCCGTGGTCTTCCTGTCTTGGTGCGGGGATGAGGTGGCTGAGAATGAAGCTCCTAAGGCTGCAGTTAATAAGTTGAGGGCGAATGGAGATCCTAAGGCTGCAGTGATTCAGGTGAGCCTGAGGGAATGTTTTGCTCTATTAGTAACAAAGGTAAAGTAGGGAGCCGCTAGAAGTGCCTGTTCCTGTGCAGCCTCTGCTCCCCATCAATAATTTTGCCCCCTGTAATAACATGTTTATGTGTCATTGCAATGCCACCCATATTCCTGTTTGTTTTAACAGGGTGAAAGTAACCTAACACTTGTGAAGCATAGTTACAACAGTTACAATGACTCTTAAAAAAAATTAGGTTCATGCTAGCCAGTGTTCTGAAAAGTGATCCAGGGCGGAACGCTTTTGAAAGTGCAGCTAGGCAGCTGCCGTGAGGTGCTCAGGAGATGATCCAGCCACATCCTGAAAGCCCTATATTATTTTAAATTTTTTTGCAGAGTGGCAAATTTGGCACGAATGAGCTACAACTGTTTGGCTCATGGTTGTGGTGTTATCCCACTGACCTAAATAAAATGTAAAACTGATCCACCTATTTTTACCAGCCCCTGACCACCTGTGAGAAGGATTGCTTAAAGGGAGAAAATTGTCTATCTGAAAGCACTGACCCTTTAAAGGCCAGCTGATGTGCATTTTGTGCTTTGTGCATTCCTGACTCCTGCACTTTGTAGGTTACACATTCCTGATCCTTGGTTTCTGTGCATTATCCACTCATGGAACCCAGCATGCTGTCCATTACATGCACCTAAAACCTGCACTCTACACGTAGGCTTAAAGTGCTTGTAAACCTAGATAGAGCCCCAGAAAAAAAAAAAAAACCTGCAAGACAAAGGCATAATGAGCTAGCCCATTATGGAATACTTACCTTAGAACAAAGCTGTTGTAGCGGTCCCCTGTGCACCTCTGTGACCGCCGACATGCTGTTTCCGGGTTCGCAGGCTTCGGTGCTGTGATTGGTCGGAGCGGCGATAACGTCATCACCAGTTATGGCACACACTCACATAGTCAATTTAGAAATGGCACACTCAGTCCTTTTCTTCAGTGCGCATGTGTCGATGACGTTGGCACTTGCTATTACAGTGCATATCTCCTAAACTATGCAAGTTTAGGAGAGATGCAATGTATCTCAAGGTAAGCCTTATTATAGGCTTACCTGTAGGACTTTACAACCACTTTGAAGTGTTACTAAACCCAAGAGCCTGCAGTCACTATATCTGCTCTCCCACGGTACACAGAACATGGACATGCAATAGTTTTAGTAAATATAAACTGCTAAATACTTTTTCTCATTAGCAGTATATAGCAGTCTTGTGACTTCTATCAGTGTCTGAGGAGGAGTTTTCATTTTTCCCCTGACTGTTCTCTGAAGCTGCAGGACCCCTGACTCTCTGTCTGGACAGTGCTGATTGGCCCTTTGCTGATCACGTGCACCCTCCCAAAAAAAAAAAACCTCTCTAGCAATACACACCAAACTGAGCATGTGCAGAGTGCCCCCAATGCTCTGTTCTATAAGGAGATGGGTTAGGGACAGTGAAAGAAGGGGAGGATCAGAGAAGACCGGATCAAACCGACTTTTTACACAATGCAGAGGATTAACCCCTTAGGTTCCACAGTGAGTATAGCAAGCATGCTATGCTGCATATACACACTGATTTTACTGTTGTGGGTTTAGTAACACTTTAAGTTTTAAGTACACCCACAATTAACACTATTTTGTCACACCCACAGGTGACCTTATAATTCTCTGCTGGGTGCCCAAGAGGGAGCCCTGACAGACAAGCTATATGGGGCCCCATGATTTCTAACAGCGGCCCTGGTGAGGCCCCAGCATTCAGAGCGGAGCCTTCTTCCTTCTCACCACCTAATGTGCGCTTCACCCACATCCTTCCTCCATGATCTTCTCCAGGCTCCAGCGTGGCGTGCTCTGCAGCGTGCTAGGAATTTACTAAAATCCATAAATAATTGTTTGTAAAGTGTGAACATGGCCTTAGCCATAGACTCTAAATCACTCACTTTCATTTAAAGAATTGTAGTACCAAATTGAGTGTTGTATGCATGCCTAAGTTGCAAGTATCAGAATAAATGAGAATTAGGCAAATTATATTCAATTTTCAGGGCATCAAACTGGAGAAGCCTCCTATTACACACAATATCTCCAACCTTCTTGATACCAAATTTGGTCCAAATGACCGGGTCAGGATAGGCAAAAAAAATTGGTAATTGAGAGTTTTTACCACAATGGAGTATGAGGGGAAATTACCATACAGTCACCCGCTTCAGCCTTACTAGTCGCTGCCCATACTTTAACAGTTGCATGCATAGAAATGGTAATGGTTCAGAGCCCTACTTCCCCCTGTATGCATGTTTAATGAAGTATGGGCATAGGGACAAATGCCCAGAATGCAAGAATTCCAAGCATTCCTTCCTGGGTGCATAATGCCCTAAACGTACATACCGCTTGGTGCCCCATCCACCCACATCAGCTGTCAGCTTCTCATAGAGTTTGACAGGCTGCCAGCAGTGAGGCTGGACAGAGCACCTGTGTCCTCTGCCCAAAGCTAAACACCGGAATCTCGTGCATGGGGCCTAAGCCATTGTGGAAAATGTATTAAATAAATGGAAAAAAGTTCACTAAGCAAAGTGAATTTTCGCTTTGCGAGGAAATTTCCACTTACCTTTGCAAAGACTTCCCAATCGCATGCAGGGAAAAACATGATTACATTATATAAATCAGTGCAGCTTGACCTCATTCTCTAAACAAAGTAAACTTCCCTTGCAAATGAAGATGAATAACACCTTTAGTAAAACAACCATGTTGCCTTCACCTTGCCTTATTGCTTAAGTGATGGGAGCAGCTGCATATCTACTACCACAGATATATGATCTCTCTAAATAAGCCTTCTCACAATCTCACAAACCACTGAAAAGCAGAGTTCTCTTACATAAAAGCTCTGCTCCCAAATGTTTGCAATTAATCTAGAGAGCTAAAAAAGACAAACTTGTATAAAATGCCATGTAAATATTTGCAAATGCCACCAGCTGCTTTTTCAGGCTCGAGCTGCAAAACAAATGAAGGGACCTGCAATTTTTGAAAATAAGACTGCGGTGTGAGGTACAGATTAGGGACAAAGACAGATAGGGTGCCATTTACTGATGTACTGTTTCTCTAGCATTGATTGGATTAGCAGCAGCTAATTGCTATTTTCATGACTGTAACATTTGCAAAGTGATAAAAGACCATTTATAAATAAACGTGGTATGGCATTTTCAGGTCATTATGCCAAGAGGGAGGTGGCAAATGTTGAAATGGAAATTGGCTATTATAATGGCAATGTCTTTTATTTGATAATATCCAAACATCAGTAAATATATTGTTATATGTATTATGGTTTAGTTGCCTACCTTAGCCTAACACAAGTGTAGTTTCACGTAGATCTAAACCCAGGAACAAAAATATAATATATTGCAGCTTACCAGTCCGTAGATCCGGTGGCTGCATTCATTTTCATATTTCAGGCTAAGAACATGTTTCATTAAGTACTATTCTGAATGCAATTGTTGTAATGGTGACCATCCCCCCTGAGACCCCCACACCTGGCCCAAAGATAGCAGACACGCTCACCGCGGACAACCTTCGTCACATAGCAGAACTCACCAAACACTTGAGATCCATGAATGTCTTATTGCATGCAGAACACTGAGGCAATACAATACCATGCTGTAGACTTGATATAGAATGTGTCTATGGTCCAAAAGGAGTATTGGCTTTTCCTAGCCCCAGTGTGTGTCTTGCAGGAGGAAGGATTACCGAAGCCTGCACAAAGAAAATGAAAATGACCTTACAAGAAGGGGAAGGGATAAATAGATAACTTGTAATAATAACATGTAACATAATGCGGCAACATGAGAAAAAACAGAAAACATCATAGGCGTTATAAACAAATGCAACTGCACTTTCTATATACTGTGGCGGCAGCACAAGTACAGCAAAATAACTTTCTGATCTTGCTGGAAATTCAGTGTCCTTGTCCATTCCTGTAAACTGAACTAAAAGCATAAGCAATGTACTAATCCCTGCACCCCCTATACTACTACCCCCCTCCATCCCCCATGTGTAATGGAAGGAAGAAATGTGGGAAGTTGAGCTTAGTGACAACCATGGTTTTCTCCATAGATACAGTGGAGTGAACTTAGCCACTCTAGGAGAGAAAGTGTGTTGGTCCTATAATTACCTGGTGACAATAAAGAGAAAAAAGGCCAGAAAAATAAAAACTAGCACAGCAACCACATCTGAGGGCTGGTAAGCTGCAATATATTATTTTTTTAGTTTAGATGTACTTTAAAACAATTTTGTACTCTAACTGGACGACATTTAGATTGTTAAATGTATACTAAACAATTGCCACTTTTTTCATAAAATACTTGTATTTGCCATTTTGTCCTCTGTTTTTATATCTATGCTCATCTAACCTTTTTCTCTCTATAGGCACTCCCTTACTGCTGTAATCCAGAAAATCTGCCAGCTGAAGAACCTTCAGAATCCAACATATCTTCAGTAGTGTCTGATGTCTGGTGTTCAGCTACACTCAGTGGTTCAAACCGCCATCCCCGACGCCAAAACTGTATTCTGAGCAGGCATAGGGGTCAGCACAAGGAACCATCGAGTGCAGCAGGGAGCCAGACACCTGACACTCCTGAAGTGTTGGGTTATGAATGCTCTTCAGGCAGCAGTTTCCCTTCTCAACCATGTAGCAGCAGGCGAGGTGTGTACTATCTTCATTGCAGGGAATACTTTAGTCTGGCTAGTCAAATTTGCTTTAAACACAATCTTTACTGAGGAATTATAGAAGCTGCTATTGTTGACTAAAACCAGTGTGCAGACTGGGATCCCTGACTTCACCTCTACTTTCTGTTCCAGGTCATCATTCTCCATATCTCTAGCATATCCCTATTTTCATAGACTATTTTTTTCTGGATGAGTGATAATTAAAAACGCATGAATGCATTGTTCGTAATTGTCAAGTTCAGAAAGAGGATCGATTCTTATGAATACCAATGGCTATAATGAGATTCCTGACAATAACTTTGACAGGAGTCTATCTAGGATTGTACAGTTATTTATCAAGCATTTAACCACCTGCAAACAGCGTAGCCCATTAACCTACCCGACTTGTTATACGTACGTCACACACTAGAGCTGTAGATCACATAGAGTGTTTAAACTAGGGACTTTTGAAAAAGCTTTGTAATTGCTTGGCCAATGGTCATAAACTGACATACAGCAGTGAGGTGATGGCGAGCCATATCTGTGTGTAGAAAGACTGGAATGCACATTGCCCGTCTATTGCACTCTATGCCAGTGTTTGATAAATTTTCCTCATTATATGCACTTAAAACAAATAATTTTGCTTCATCGGGAAGCATAATGAAAGCTGCAGTTCAGTAACAGTTCTAATGTTCCTCTGCTTTATCCAACTGCAGTTTCAAGGACTGTGCTCTTTTGCCAGCTTCTCTCTCGGGTAAATACTTACTTTTCCTCTTTGTTTAATCACTGAGATGGTGGAACACACATCTCTGTGTATATTAAAATTAATTGCTCTGTTTTCTTGTGCCTGTCTACATCCATTTAAAACTGGATGGAGGATTCACAGCATTAATGACGATGTGTTAACAAGGAGTGGATTTTTTTTTTCTATGCTTGCCTGCCCAGTGTGATCAGAGCAGAAATTCCATTGAATCCCACTCTGCCCTTTCAACCTCTGATCTGATCTCTGTACAATTACTTTATATTCCCATTTTTCAATATATATATATATATATATATATATATATATATATATACATACATGTTATTTTTCTTTGTGTATAAAGTGCATTTGTGTAGTTATACTACATTATATACTACAGGACATGTGATACCATTCACTGTACTGCTGATGCTGTCCAACAAACACTGTAACTGTGCTAAGGTATGAAAGCCTAAATTTACTCTAGTTGGAGTTCTCTGTAATCCATTGTAGACAGAATTATTGCTGGGTTGTGCAACATCTTCTATTCCGGCCTTATGTATCACCATGCAGATTCCAACCTCTAAGGCAGTGGTTCTCAACTCCTGTCCTCAGGATCCACTAACAGGCCAGGTTTTCAAGATAACTTAAAAACATCACAGGTGATATCATTTGCTGCTCAGTGATTGGTAGTATTCTTGTCTGAATCTCCCCAAGGTAATACTTAAAATCTGGCCTGTTAGTGGGTCCTGAGGACAGGGGTTGAGAACCACTGCTCTAAGGAAATATGTTTTTTTTTTTGTGTGTGTGTTAGAAATGACTCAACTGAGTCTTCTAGTCTTTCTGTATGTAAAAGACCGCAAGGAGCCTTCAATGATTGTTTTTGTCATTATCCCTTATGCATTACAAACATGTAGGCCAGGGTTTCTCAACCTTAGTTGCATGGAGCCCTAGGGTTCCTCCAGAGGTTGCTAGGGGTTTCCTGAGCAATGAGCAATTTCTGCCTCTCTGATAAGTCCCCACTGGCATCATTGATCTTTTTAGCTATCTGTAAGGGGGCGATTCCTCCCAATGACCATCACACTAATGTATCATCAGTTGTAGATCTAGTATTTTTTTTTTAGCAGACTGGAAAGTTATTTCAAGGGTTCCTCTGAGTTAAAAAGGCTGAGAGACACTCCGGCTTGTGGTGATTAGCTGCGTTGCTCCAGGGGTCTCCCTCTCTTCTTGATATGCTACTGGCCGTTACCCCCACAGTATTCTGCTTTGGCTATTATTGTGTTGCAATATCTAGGTAACACTTACAATACTGAATTGTCATACTTGTCATGTTTGACTTATTACGCTTGATGTATGTTGAAATATGCTTCAATAAAATCCTTTTGAATTAAAAAAAAAAAGGCTGAGAAAGGCAGATCCAGGCAAACAAGGTTCCAGAATCCCAAGGTTTCCTACCAATGGGAGTAGGCTGGTAATGGCAGGGACATGTAATGCAGTTACAGTATGTCTGGAGATAAAACCGGAAAGCCTAAGCAATTAGGCTGTGTCTCCCTTATGCATTTTTAATATTTGTTTATTTTTTGGGCTGAATTGTGCCTTAAAACAAAATGTAATAGCTGGCGTTGATAAGCTTTTGCCCTGGGTCTTCAAAGTGGGCACCAGCCCTTCTATAACAAGAAAACTACCAAACACAATAGGGGCTGGGGGGGCTGCATTGATATTTAAGTGATAAGGAAGTCACATAGAGGAGGAAAGGGAACTGCTATGAGTACATGCAGTCTCTTTGATCGGAGCTTTGCTTTCTTTCAATTCACCTCAGTAAAAATATACAAATATAAATTGTGAAAAATATGTAAATATTGGAGTTGATTTACTAAAAATGGAGAGTGCAAAATCTGGTGCAGCTCTGCATGGTAACCAATAAGCTTCTAACGTCCGCTTTTTTTAATCAGGCTTTGACAAAAAAAAAAAATGGACTTCGCTATGCAGACCTGCACCAGATTTTGCACTCTCTATAATTGTAGTAAATCAACCCCATTCTGTTTCTGCCAGAGCAATACATAACCCCTATTCACTCCTGGCATCATTCTGACATTCATTGTCACATAAAACGTTTTTATTCTTAAATTTAAAGCATTATTAAACCCAAAAACAAACATTAATATTATTACAGTTTACCAATTCTAAGATGTGGTGTTTGCTTTTGTGGGTTTTTTTTTTTTTTTTAGAGTATCTTTCTTTATTTTCACCTGATGATGCGGTCAGTAAGCCTGTTATTTTTAACAGACCAAGCTGTCCAGCAAAAGAGGCATTTAGGTGGTTTAGAAAAAAACATTTTACCACTGGCAAGGGTGCTTGCAATGATCGGCTTTTATTTATTTATGTAAAACCTTTACCCCCCCCAAAAAAAAAGGAAACTGTAACTGATTAAAATGTGTTAGGTGAAATTTGACATTCATTTGTTAGTCAAGTTGATCATTCAAATCTGCTACTACATAAAACACACTATCCTCTCCCAAGACTGAAAATGCTGCTGTCCAAAGGTGTTTCCATTGCTCCTGCATAGAGTGGGGACA
>BLSH010063816.1:899140-918608 GCA_018402905.1 Glandirana rugosa
TATATACAATATATAGCGTCGAATGGTTAGGACAATTACACTACCGACGTAATAAAAGGGGAAAAATCAAAAAAAAAAGAGGATATAAAAGTGGACCACATAATCATTGTGTTAAGGACGGAACCCCACAGGGGTGAGATACGTCCTCGTTACCTTTGTGGAAACCTGTCGTCGTAAAAGTCAGAACCCTCTCCTATCTCACACAAAATACATCATCGTCTAAACTTAATAGTTGAACTGATTGTTTACTTACAGTTTAAAGTGGATTGTGTAAAATTAGTCAATATCAAAGGAAAAAAAACACCCCCCCCCCCCATTTCCAAAATGTATTTATTTATTTTCGGCTAAAAAACATTTTACCACTGGCAAGGGTGCTTGCAATGATCGGCTTTTATTTATTTATGTAAAACCTTTACCCCCCCCCCCCACAAAAAAAAGGAAACTATAACTGATTAAAATGTGTTAGGTGAAATTTGACATTCATTTGTTAGTCAAGTTGATAATTCAAATCTGCTACTACATAAAACACACTCTATCCTCTCCCAAGACTGAAAATGCTGCTGTCCAAAGGTGTTTCCATTGCTCCTGCATAGAGTGGGGACACCCCAAGGCAGGAATTGTGTTACTAATACACCAGGTGAAAATATAGGAGAAAAAAAAAACTAAAAAGGGGAAAATAATGCAGCCATCACATTAACAGGATTGGTAAGCTGCGATATATAACATATATATATATATATATTTTTTTTTTAGTTTAATACCGCTATACATTTCGTGTTCAGTCTCTTGCAGTCCCTTTAAGGGTGCTTATTGGCTATATCAACAGTCCCCTTTTTTAACACAACTTTTTAATTAGACCAAGCTTCTTGCTTGTTGCACCCTACCTACTTCTCTCTTCACTTATCTGTCATTCATTAGTCAATTCCAAAATGGCTGTTAACTTAATAACATGCAGAAATCTACAGAGCAAATACCAGAACAGTACTTCAAAGTGCTGGAACCTTTATGTACACTTCTATGAATGTTTACTAAAGTCTTTTTATGTAAAGAAGCTTGTTTGACTTTTAGGGTTTCTTTTTCAAAATGTAAGTGAAGCAGAATTAAGCCGTGCGATCAAAAGAAATGAAAAATGTTACGCTTTTATGCTTTTTTAATTTGTATTTGATGAAGTCAAATTAAATGTAGGTAGGCGAAAAAATGTGAGCTACTAGTTTTGTGTGTTTCAAGATCCAACACTAGACTTTAGAGATGGTGGCTTATCTCCCAGAAGAGGCGGCACTGGAAAGAAATGTTTCAGGCATATGGACCATGTTCATAGAGTTTAAGTAAGGTAATCTGTGTATAAATGCTACTGTAATATATTCTGAGCAACTGACCCCTAACTGCCCACTGCATTCTCCTGACTTTGTTTTACATCTATGCTTTCTCAGATATGCTTTCTAGCAGGTTTCACAGCTACTTGATTACAAAACCGTGATGTAGCAGTATATGCTAGTGTAAATCCTACAGCATGATCAAAGAATATGAAATATGCAGAACAATCATGGGGTGATAATTTATTCTGCCTTTTACTGTTGCCATGTAGCTTGAAGTTTAGCATGTATGCTTAATATCAAGAACTTTGTGCACGTGCAATATAAGCCTGATTGTGTGGACCAATGTAATATCAGGTTTGTGCAGTGCATAACTGTCCCTGGGCCTCGGAGGTGAGCACATACTATAAAAGTCCCTGAAGGTATGAAAGCAGTATACCTGTCTGTTGAGTTATGGAACTGATACAGAGGGAGGTACACCTGTTCCTGAAGGTTTGGAGGAAGTATAAATGTCCCCAGAGGTGTGGAGAAGGTGTACCTGCCAAGGGGGAGGTGTACAGGAGGTGTACCTGTCCCTGGATGTGTGCTGGTGGTATAATTGGTGGTATGGAGTAAGTGTAACTGTCCCTTGAGTTGTGCAGATGGTATAACTGTCCCTAGAGATGTGGAAGAATTTAACTGTCCTCGTCTTTTATTTTTTTAATGGAAAACGTTTGACAAATGGTGCAAATTTGTGGTGTCATTATGGTAACCACGCATATGTGCAGCCGCTCTGCAGGTGGACCTTAACGCCAAGTGGCCGTATATATGTGACCTTGTGTAAACCACTTACCGTGCTGAGAGTGTGTTCCCAGCATTGTAACCGGTGGAGATTGGTAAGCTCCTGATGCAAACTTGCAATCAGGAACTTTCCAATCATGTGACCGGCAACACAGTGGTCACATGACCTGAAATGCCCGCCTCCCAGCTTTTAGCACTCTTAAAGGGTCGGGAGACGGTCCCCGCGAAGGGGTTAATACCTTGTTCTGAATTGCCAGATGCTAGAGTCTTTGAGGCAAGGAACAGCCTTGATAAATGGTTCTCAGCTTGTTGCCCAGAGGCTTTGTGTGCTTTCCAAAGGAAGGGCTGCTCCAGGACGTACCAGGCGAGCTTAATGAAGGAATTGAGTGGGGTGCTCGCCCTGTCGTTGCAGCAGCATAGTTCATGGAGAAAAAAGAGGAACGGCTGCACACCCAAACTCAGTGCAATGAAAATGTATTAATAGTAGGCCATAAAAACAACTTACAAAGGCACAACCACAAGCACGTTTATCGTGTAAAACGCGTCACCTTTCCTGTGCTTGTGCCTTTGTAAGTTGTTTTTATGATTGCCTATTAATACATTTTCATTGCATTGAGTTTGTGTGTGCAGCCGTTCCTCCATTTTCTCCATGAACTATGTTTTTTGTGTGCTTTACTATGCCTGAGCCATCTAAGAAGGCCTCTTTTGAGAAATACATTTGAAGTCTGCAATTGTGCCACTTTGTAAATCACTGGGTATCATTCTATGCTTCTTGTTTTGAGATTGAGAAGATTCCTAGTCTTTCTTAGTAGAGCCAGGAAGGATTATAACCCTTTTTAGGTTTTTATTGCAGTCCCTGCTTGGTCCCTGCTAGAAAGTGCTTGTAAACCCTCACATGTACCCAATGAAGTGACTAGCATTAACTGATACACAGAGATGAAACAAATCCTACATAAGTTGTATTTTTTTGTCATTTCTTTTGTAGATCATTCTGAAAGCACACATAATATAAAATGTATCTTTAGTTTTAGGAGTGTGGGTGGGGAACTGAAGTCTTCACACAGCCCTGTGTCACCATTTTAAAGCGGAGGTCCGAGGTAAAATAAAAAAATTTAAAAGTCAGCAGTTACACATACAGTAGCTGCTGACTTTTAATAATAGGACACTTACCTGTCCTGGAGTCCAGCGATGTCGGCACCCACCGCCGATCTTCGGATCGGGGGACGGGTGCAGCCGCCTCCATCGCGGGTAAGGGAACCCGGACGTGTAGTAGTACAGCTTCACGCCGGGCACCTTACTGCGCATGCGCGAGGCTCTGCCGCGCTCTGCTATTGGCCAGGCGGCCAGAAGCAGAGCGAACAGGGAGGAGGGAGCCGGGCTGCTGACGTCAGCAGCCGCGGCCGCTGGCCAGAGCTCCCGGATGTGTGGAAAAGGACACCTGTCTATAGACAGGTGTCCTCTTCCCCCTCCCCCCTGAAAGGTGCCAAATGTGACACCTGAGGGGGGGAGGAATCCAATCAGCAGAAGTTCCACTTTTGGGTGGAACTCCGCTTTAACTCTTGGTGTTGAGAAAAGCCCTGAGTCATGCTGATAACCGAGGAACCAGGCAGCAGAGAGAAATAACACTCAGCGCTTTGGAGAGAGACAAATACACAGTATAGAAGGATGTGCTATTTTCATATTTCATGTCTGAGGTTTACAACCACTTTAACTCTCTCTTGAATTGCCACCAGAACAAAAATAGTGGAGGAATCTTCCAATGAGGACATCTTTGCCCAAGAGTTTTCTCTCCCTTTGGAGATGTTTGCTCTCATTTACTCTTGTATCTAAAAGACAGTAAGTGAAGGAACATTTCTTAAATGGGGCACAAGTGGCAAAAAAAATTACTGGTGTTTAACCACTTCAGCCCCGGAAGGATTTCCAGCTTTAGGACTGGAGCCCTTTTTGCGATTCAGCGCTGCGTCGCTTTAACTGAAAATTGCGCGGTCATGCGACGTTGTACCCAAACGAAATTTGCGTCCTTTTTTTCCCACAAACAGAGCTTTCTTTTGGTGGTATTTTATCACCTCTGTGTCATTTCTGATCGCCGCTATAAACAAAAGAAGAGCGACAATTTTGCAAAAAAACCCAAATTTCTTACTTTTTGCTAACATACAAATTAAAAAAAAAAAATATAAAAAAGCATTTTTTTTCACCGTTTTTGGCCAATTTATATTCTTCCTCATATTTGCGATTAAAAAAATCGCAATCGGGTTTATTGATTGGTTTGCGCAAAAGTGGTCGCGTTTACGGATTATGAGAATTCATTTTTGGGGTTTTTATTTTTTATTTTTTTACTAGTAATGGCGGTGATCTGCGATTTTTAGCGTTACTGCGATATTGGGGCAGACATGTCGGAACATTTTGACACTTTTTTGGGACCATTGGCATTTATACAGCGATCAGTGCTATAAAAATGCACTGATTACTGTGTAAATGCCATTGGCAGTGAAGGGGTTAACCTGCAGGGGGCGCTCTAAGGGTTAACTATGTTCCCTGGGCGTGTTCTAACTGTGGGGGGACTGCCCTAGCTGGGGAAGGGAAGTGGTCATAACCTCCGTATACAGGAAGGCTGTGATCACAGACCTTCCCCCTTCACAGAACGGAGGTCCGTGTTTACATACACGGACCTCCGTTCCTTCACTCCGGGGGGCCATCGCGGGTAGCCGGCCGCAATCGAAGCCGCCGCACCCGCTCCCTGGCCCTCCCCGAACACAGTGAGCGTTATCACAGCCGCCGTCGTATGACGGCGATTTGTGATAACGAACCACCTTGTCGCTGTCAACCTGCGGTTGGCGGTCGGCAAGTGGTTAAACTCTTTCCTACTTTCCAAAATGGAAAAAAAAAGTTTTGGTTTTTGGTGTTTTTTGGCACAATATGTATCAGGTCAAAGCAACTACAGGCGGTCCCCGGGTTACAAATTAGATAGGGACTGTAGGTTTGTTCTTAAGTTGAATTTGTTTATAAGTCGGAACAGATACATTTTTTAAGTGTAGCTTCAGCCAAAAAAAAATATTTTTAAGCTTTTTGGATAGCATAGGGAAGGGGTAACACCCCCGTAATGTTTGTTTTGCTGTCTATGTTTCTGTTCAGAAGATTTCACCTCACTTCCTTTCCCAATGATAATTGGATTTTGAAAATGTTGGGTTGTTGTGGAAACAAGGATTGGTGACTTAGCATCAGTGGAGACCCCTTTTTCCCATAATAACTCTTACAGGAGTGAATTTCCCTTCCTAGGGGGAGATTTCCTCTCACTTCCTGTTGTCTTCCTCCGTTTGTAAGTAGGAGTCGTTTGTAAGTTAGATGTTTGTAACTAGGGGACCACCTGTATAAATAAAATGGTAAAGAAAACTCAGTTCTTAGAATTCAGTAGGAGCTTTCCTTTCCATGAATGTTGAGATGATGCAGTGATCTCATAGCAGATGGGTGCAAGTGACAATTTCTTCAGTGTGTACTTTTCTCTGCTTAGATTATTATTACAGGCCTAGACCCTGTGGCACTAATGTGGGGTAAAGCTCTGCTGCCAAGGTTTTTTAGGCAGTGGTTCATTTTTTGTAAGAAGAAAACAAGCATTATAACCTTTGTCAATTTTTTTTTTTTTTGCTGTCTGTGCCCCCATTAAAGAGACTGCTCTGTGCTCTGTGCTCCCAGTGTCAGTGGTACATTGATGGCAAGTGTCTGGTTGGACATATTTTTTCCTTGTTTCCTTTATTCTTAACACAAAATAAAGTTTGGACACAGACAGCAGAAGAAACATTAAATAGGTTATAGCCCCAATCCAAATTATCTAAAAAAAAAAAAAAAAAACTTTTTTTGGCTGATGCTTCATAGCATGATATAAACTGATTTTTACACAAGTTAGAGAGTTCAACAAAAAAACACAAAGTAAATTGTATAGTAAACTGTAATTAAAGTACCTACCGTACCTAAACTATCCGATCAGTTCACATTCAATCAGGCAACCCCTTGCTGTTGGTAGATCTAAAGGTGCTGGTAACTTGTGCAGTGAAGAACTCTGTATAACCTTCCATGCAGTTGTTAACTTGCAGTGGTTACTGAACAATGCCCACAGAGCTTGGGCCACACAGGACATGTTACATTGTCGGAGAAACCATTTCCAGGTTTTACTTCCTGTATTTCTCTTTAATATAGCCAAAATTACATAATTAGGAAGGTGAACAATTTATGTAAGCTTGACATTGCTCCTACCTGTGCCACGCTCCAGCCAGCAACAACTTCAATTCCTATAGAGGCATACTTCCCTATACCCCTACCACACTCCACTCCAGTCAGGCCTGGCAGTAAATGGGGTTCCTGCAAAGTCAATGTAGGATTAGGCACCTTATGATTCCTCTGAGTTGCACATCAATGACATCACTCCAGCTGACAATCTTTATTCACCTTTATGGGGCTTATTTAAAGATCTCTACGGTGAAGCATGTAAGGATGAAATGCATCAGTTGAGGGGCAGCTTCCAGGTGGGAATTTCAACATGTGCTAATTGATGAATGAAGCTTGTCTGCAGGATTTATACCATTGTTGTGCGACCCACTTCTTTGTACTGAATTCATGCAGAGCGTGAACAGGCTCAAAGTGGATGGTAGGTGATCAAGTCTTAGAACGGTAAACATCTTGTGCAGAGCTTATGATGCCTCTTATTCATGTAGGGTTGACCCCTTCCAGGCCAACTACATACATTGAAAACTTAATCTTGGGTCCTTGTTCTTTGAATTATTGAGAGAATTTTCAGTCTCCTTGTTGAAATCTTCCAAGCTTAACATGAAATGTGAGGTTCTGCCTTTACTATAATCACGTGATCACCCTGTGTTGTAATTAGGAACACTGCACCCACCCCAGACAACCCTTTTAGATGTAATACATTTGTGTAATATTTACACACTATTTACAATAAACCTTAGGTTATTTCCAGGTTTGCTGCATTCCATACAAATGACTGTCTGTAATTTGACCTTAAGCTGTCTGTGGACATCTGGGAGAGATGGTAAGTAAATTAGGGAAGCACTTTTTTGACAGTTATAGAATATAACGCCTAAAAAATGAAACAGGTGATTTTTTAATAGCGTTAGTTTTAAAAATGAACTTTTCTCTTACGTTTACTGACAGACGCAGCCCTTCATTGACAAGTGGGTTTATGCACATCCTACTAGGAGTAGGCAAATAGAAAAAAAGCAAGCTGACCCCTCCCAGGGGGCCGTCCTCACCCCAGCATATAACCCCCCTGCTCTGCATAGCATATCAGTTTTATTATGCCTAGTGCAAGGAGTTAGACCTGGTTCCCTGCTGGGAACTGCGGTTCCCCAGATTTTTTCTTCTCTGGGCTTTTCAAGCTATCGGATGAAGACTGCTATCAAGTAGCTGGCTGGGGCATAGAGGATATCTTGAATCCTGAAATTTCCCCAGCCCAGCCGACTGATGCAAGCTACCCTTAGCATTGGCGGGGTCCGCCGCATCGTACCCGTTCCGTGCGGGAGGCCAGTGGGTGACCCCCACTTGCGTCCAGTCACCGGGCTGTGCTCGCGTCCAGGGGCGCTTGGCCTGCAGCATCCCTCCTCACCAGTTGGGAGGAAGGTCTGCTACCGGGTGGCTACCCGCTACGCCCGTCGGATTGGTGAGTGACCCCCTCCCCCCCCAGGGGTGCGGAGGGGGGCTGAGCGTTTGGCGAACTAGGCCAGCCGGTGGAGGGTTTCTAGGGCTACAGGTCCCCCTGTTTATTTTGGTGTCGCCCCCTCCTACAAGTCCTCAACCTGTGCTGGGCCCTCTGGTTCCCCTGGATCAGCTAAGGTCCGTATTGGGGGAATTTTTTCCCCGGGAGGTGCCGTGCTAAGGGGGTGCCTAAAAAGCGTCCACCCCCTCCTTCCTCAGGGGAGGATTCTGAACCGGAACGGGCCTCAGTGGTCACGGGGACCCCCGTGGAGCTCTCAGATGGTGAACTGGAGCCCTCGGATGGTGAGGAAGATCAGGGGACCTCGGTAGTGTGCGAGAGGGCGCTGGTGGCCTCCCTGATCGCCAATATCCGTGCGTCCTTGCGACTGGACCAAGCCGGGGAGTCGCAAGAGTCTGCCTATGTTTGTGGGTCTTTTAAGCCACCTCGGTCCCCCAGGGCTTATCCCTATGATCGATTCTTTGACCAGCTGGTCTATAAGGAATGGCAGCGTCGGCAGAATTCCTTGCCCAAACGTTTCGCTGTACGCTATCCCTTTGAGGATAGTTTTGTGAAGAAGTGGGCATCCCCCGCAGTGGACCCTCTGGTGGCTCGCCTGAATAAGGCAACGACCATCCCCTTGGAGGGGTCTCCCTCTTTTAAGGATCCGACCGATAGGCGGTCGGAGTCAGTAACCAAGGCATTGTCTTGGTGGTGGGGTCAGCCATGAGACCAGCTCTGGCATCAGCCATGGTGGCGCAATCCCTTACCGAGTGTGCGAGTGAGTTGCACAATGAGTTGAGCTGCGGGTGCTCGCATGAGGCATCACAGCGGACGGACCATCTGATACAGGGTCTTCGGTACCTGTGTGATGCAGCTTTGGACCTGCTTCCCATGCTGTCTAAGATGTCTGTTTTTGCAGTCATTATGAGATGGGTGCTGTGGTTACGCTGTTGGTCGGGTTACCATGCGTCTAAAAAGGGCCTCACGGATCTTCCCTTTCAGTGTGGTCGCCTCTTTGGGGCACAGTTGGATGAAATAATTAAAGATTTCACCGCAGGAAGAGTACTTTTCTCCCAGAGCCCAGGTGGCGGGAGTTCCGCCGTAAGTAGGGTCCTGCTTCTTTGGGCCAGAAGAGGTTTTTTCGTGCGCCCGCTGCAGCGGGCAAGGGCTCAAGGCCTGGAAAGTCTGCCTCGGGGTCCGGTAAATGGCCCTGGCAGCAAAAGAGCGAAAAGACGGAGCATAAGTCCTCCTCCGCATGATGGGTTGCCCCCACCCGACTCTCGGGTGGGGGCCAACTTCTGGGGTTCGCAGACAGGTGGACTGCCCGCATTTCCGACCAGTGGGTGCAGGAAGTGGTGTCCACAGGATACAGGATAGAGTTCAGCACTCTACCCCCAGACAGAAAGTTTTACAGGTGGCGGTGTAGGCGCGGCTGGCGCCTCCTGAGAGGATTCTATTAGGTACAGTTGTTGTTTACCCACCCCTCTTGAATGACACTGCTTTGGGACATCCCCACTTGTCAATGAAGGGCTGCGTCTGTCAGTGAACGTAAGAGAAAAAGGGATTTTATTAAGAACTTACCGTAAAATCCTTTTCTCTGAGTTCACTGACAGACGCAGCACCCACCCCTCTGTGTTGCGTTTGTACGGCTTGTTACGAACTGATATGCTATGCAGAGCAGGGGTGTTATATGCTGGAGTGAGGACGGCCCCCCTCGGAGGGGTCAGCTTGCTTTTTTTCTATTTGCCTAGTGTACTCCTAGTAGAATGTGCATAAACCCACTTGTCAATGAAGGGCTGCATCTGTCAGTGAACTCAGAGAAAAGGATTTTACGGTAAGTTCTTAATAAAATCCCTTTTTTTAGAAAACTATATTATTTTATCTAAAGTGAATTAAGACAGCAAATGGATTATAAAACCATTATTCTTAAGATTATTTCTTAGGGAATGGCTCTGCTTATAATACATATATTTCTTAATAAGATCCCCTGTATTATTTATCTCTTTAACAAAATTAAATGTATATCGGGAAAACAGTGAGTAGAACAATTTGTATTCATCACATACCCTGCTAGCATTTAAATTCCTGTAATAACACTAGCTTGTAAAATCCACACCCGAACAATACAAAGTATAAAACTGAGATTGGATTGAGACTAATTACCCAAATAACTTTCATTTCAAGAGAAGGATTTAATGATAATGGGGCATGGGCATTTTCATTTATAGTCTTCTGTGGTGATTAATTAGCAGAGACAGGAATGTAAATAAAGACATGCTGTGAATTTACTGCCTCTGATTCCTTTTTGCTCTGTTACCAGCCAAGTTGGACAAGTGAGTGGGGACAGAGGCATCTGAGGACAGAGCTGTGTGTATGTAGTGCCTGGTGCTTCTTTGTAATACATAGCTATCAATCTTGGCACCCTCTATGCATGCTGTCCTCCCACAACAAGAGTGTGAAGTTGTGTGCACCCTGAGAAATAAGATGCAAAATTGCATGGCATTATTTCAGGCCTTGGTCCATATATTTATGGATACCAACAAAGTTCTACAAAACCAGCAAACTGATCTCAGAGGAAATTTTGACTGGACATGTTCATTTTCTGTCAGCCTCTTACTATTACTTTCCCCAAGGTGATACAGATGGATGTGTTCTGTTTCTCTCTTCCATAGTTGTAAACATTCACCTTGATCCACAAAATCTAATTATGGCTAGATCTTTCAAGGGATCACATGTACGTCAGACCATCCTCTGATGTCTTTGGATAGCTTTAGATATGTTGCTCTTGGTGTTTGTAGTTCAGGATCTGCATCAATAGATAAATAATATTTCTGTGAATCTGACCCCATTCCAGATAAATTAGACCTATTAGGGGCCAGATTTATACCTAAGTGCACTATACCAGTGAGGCCAAGTTACCAGAGGAGATCTATACCAGTGGGGGGGCATGATACCGATAAGGCTGTGGTACCAGAGATGGACTATACTAGTAGGGGCATTGTACTAGTGAGGCCACATTACCAGGGGGTCACTGTACCAGTTGGGACACTATTCTAGTAAATCTATATTACCAAAGGGGTGCTATAGCAGTGAGTCCAAGTTACCAGAGGGACAATAAACCGGTGAGACTGTGTAAATGCTTTATTGTAGACCAACAACGGAATACAGTTCACCATGAAAACTGTTTTGGGTGGAAATAGATTACAGAGCCTTGTTTGTTATAGTTGTTATTTTTTACACAGATTGTTGAGTGAACTGGTTCTAGTATTCTCTTCTTTTTACTCCTTGTACCACACATGGAAAATATGTTGGAAGGGTTACCTTAGAAGTCATTCTTACTGGCACTCTTGGTGGTAGTGTGTCCTTTTTCAGTCTTCCTGTTTGTCTGGGAAATATTGGCAAGTATGGATTGGTGAACTGTCAGATAATCGCATTAGAGTCTTATGCGTTACTGTTGTTGTAGTGTGTAACCTAGAACAGAACAGTCATTAATGTGTATGACATAAAGCAGCTTAGGGGTTAGTGGCATGACTTTATTGGACTCACATCTTGGATTCAATTACATAGTTACATAGTTAGGTTGAAAAAGACATAAGTCCATCTAGTTCAACCAAAAAAACCCAAAAACACACATATATATATATCCAAATAATCCCATATACAATCCTTCACCCACAGTTGATCAAGAGGAAAAAACCCCAGCAAAGCATGATCCAGTTTTCTATCATGGGGGAAAAAATTCCTTCCTGATTCCCCGAGAGGCAATCTGATTCACCCTGGATCAACTTTACCTAAAAATGTTAGTACCCAGTTATATTATTTACATTAAGGAAATAATGCAGGATTTTTTTACAGCAATCAACCGTGCTGGCCAAAACCACCTCTGGAGGGAGTCTATTCCACATTTTCACAGCTCTTACTGTGAAGAAACCTTTCCGTATTTGTAGATGAAATCTTTTTTCCTCTAGACGTAAAGAGAGACTCCTTGTCCTTTGTGATGACCTTAAAGTAAATAACTCAACACCAAGTTCACTATATATGGACCACTTATATATTTGTACATGTTGATCATATCCTCCCTTAATCTCCTTATCAATTCAATTCTATAATCAATTCCATAATTTCCTGTATTTACGCAATAGTGTAGATTTACTAAAACTGGAAAGTGCAAAATCTGGTGCAGCTCTACAGAGAAACTAATCAGCTTCCAGTTTTTTCTCAAAGTTTAATTTAACAAGCTGCCATTAGAAGCTGATTGGCTGATTTCACAATCTCCAGTTTTCGTAAATGAATCCCAATGTATGTATTGCTCTGGTTTCTCCATGCATCCAGACAACTCGTACTAGTAGGCTAATTGCCTGCTATATGTATTGCTAGTATTGTACATGTACATATAACTATAGAAGGACTTTAGATTTCAATGAATCATGAATTCTGCTGTCTCCTGTGCAGAGAAATGCTGTTGGAACTTTATTTGTTTAATAATATTATTATTGCCATTTCTATGGCAGAGTATATGCAAGATGGTTTTTCTTCACGCCTGTTTATATTTACCCATGTATAGTTTTAGTTAGTTAAAAGGACTTTGGTGTCTTGAGCATTTGTTCTTTCTTTGAAATTCCTTTGTTTCATTCCATATGCACTTATTTTTGTCTTGTTTAATAAATGCATAGCTCTTTTTCTTCAGTTCTTTTTTGGTGTAACCAAGTGCTTTTAGGCAGTGGGCCATGCCAGCTTTGTTGTATTGGAGTTCAACTATATAACCTTTGTTTCAGACAGCAGCAACAGTTTTGACATAATCCTTCTACATCAAAAATAACTAAACTTGACTAGATGAATGCATGCTGAGCAATCACAAACAAATTGTAGAAACAATGTAAGTTGCATAAAAGCACAAGGAAACATTTTAAAGACATTTATGGCCTTTACTCACAGTGTCAGAAACAGCTAATATGTTTTCCAGTGCCTGCAACCCTTGAAGTGGAACTGATAGAGAAAAAGTTAAGATTTCCCATGTTAGGGCACTTTCACACTGGGGCGGGGGTATCGGTAAAGTGCCGCTAGTTTCAGCGGCACTTTTCTGATATAGCAGCGCTATGGCACTGCTATGCAGGAGGGAGCGGGGTGCTTTTAACCCCCCACAGTGGGGTAAAATTGGCAGTGCTTCCAAAGCGGTGTTCAGCCGCTTCGGAAGCACTGCCCATTGATTTCAATGGCAGGGTGGTGGAGGAGCGGTGTATACACCGCTCACCGCACTGCCCCAAAGATGCTGCTTGCAGGACTTTTCCTAATGTCCTGCAAGCACACTGCCCCAGTGAAAAAGCACTCAGGCTTTCACACTGGGGTGCACTGGGATGAGTTTTTCAGGCGCTTTACAGGTGCTATTTTTAGCACAAAAGCACCTAAAAAATGTGTCGGTGTGAAAGTGGCCTTAGAGATAAGATAGAATGTTAATTGTAGAAACATTGATGTGTGACAGCAGAAAAAAGACTAAGTGGTCCATCGAAAACATATATATATATATATATATATATATATACACAGTATATACGTTTGTGTTTTTATATTTATATATTGTGGGGGATTAGCTCGTGGGGATCACTTTGCAGGGCAAAAGATTCTGCATGGATGTCAATTTCTTTAAAATCTAGCGGCTTGCTGGGTTTATTATTTCAGGTTTGCACGTTCAAAACACAAACAAAAACAGAAAACAAAACCTCACCGTCTGGCACTAAACTAAACAACAAATTAATCTCTATACAGTGTGTGGCAGTCCCCGACACCCACAAAAACATAAGCACATTGCAAACCTTGTTCTTAGAGTCCAAAATAGTACACAGAGCGCTCTCAGCTTTCTCCCTCTGAGATCCAGTTCTCATCCTGGTCATTAAATGCAGGTGGAGAGGGGTTTGAGTGGACCAGAAAGACCAGGCCGGAGCCAGCTCTGCCATGGTGGCCGGCAAAACCCGGGTCAGACTCTCATTAGTCGCCTCAAAATGATCGCATGCGAGGCAAACTTTCACCCGTACGTTGTGGTGCCTCGCATAATGTTACTATATATGAATCTCTTTTTGAGATTCAGTGTTTACAAGTTAAAATCAGGTACAAGCACCTGTTTTTTTTAATAAATTTACTTTTTTGAGTTAAAAAAATAAGACAACAGTGAAGTTAGCCCAATTCTTTCCATATTGTGAAAGATAATGTTACGCCAAATACATTGATACCCAACATGTCATGCTTCAAGATTGCGCCCGCTCTTGGAATGGCAACATACTTTGGCACCTAAAAATCTCCATCGGCAACATTTAAAAATTTCTACAGGTTACCAGTTTTGAGTTAGAGTAGGTCTAGTGCTAAAATTATTGCTCTCGCTCTAATGATTGCGGTGATACCTCACATGTGTGGTTTGAACACCGTATTCATATGCGGGCGCGACTTCCATATGCGTTCGCTTCTGCGTGTGAGCTCTGCAGGATGGGGCACTTTATTTTATTTTTTTTCTTATTTATTTTACTTTTTAATTTTACAATGTCCTTTAAAAAAAAAAAAAAACTGATCACTTTTATTCCTATTACAAACTTTGTAATAGAAAAAAGCATGCCAGGACCATCTGGGGTCAAAAAGATCTCATATTTACAATTAAATGCAATAAAAAAATAAATGTCATTTGAAAAATAATAATAATACTTTTTCCCCTTTAACCACTTGCCAACCGCCGTACAACTATAAGGGGCGACAGAGTGGCTCTGTTACGCCAATCGACGATTATAGTCGTCACTTTAGTGCACGGCGGCTAGGGGGCGAGCGGCGGCACGCGCTTGTGCCCGCCGCACGCTCCCTGAGCGGGGCCGCAGGTCGGGCAGACTCGATGTCCGCAGGCGACTTGCGATGCCCTGTGACAGAGCCAGAACGGGGAACCGCTGATGTAAACGCAGCAGTTTCCCGTTCTGACAGGCGGCATGCCAGAGATATACTGATCTGTCACTGGGATGGTGCCCCTGCCAGCCCAGCCTCCTCACAGTTAGAACACACACAGGGAAAACAATTAACCATGTCACTGCCCCCTGCAGGTTAACCCCTTCACTGCCGATGACATTTATATAGTAATCAGTGGATATTTAAATTTCTGGTCAGAAATTTAAATATCCACTGATTACTATATAAATGTCATTGGCAGTGAATGGGGTTAACCTGCAATATATATATATATATATATTATAATTTTTTTTTATTTTTTTTTATAGCGGTGATCAAAAATGACACTGAGGCGATCAAATACCACAAAAAAAAGCTCTATTTGTGGGAGAAAAGGGACAAAATTTTGTTTGGTTACAACGTGGCACAACCGCGCAATTGTCAGTTAATGCGGCACAGTGCCGAATCACAAAAAGGGCTCTGGTCCTAACATGGGAAATCCTTCTGGGGCTGAAGTGGTTAAGAGCTATGGGCGGAAGTGACATTTGAGGTTGCTTCCGCCCTTCAATGCTATGGAGCCGAGTGGGCGGTATCTTTCGCTCACTTGGCATCCAGGCAGTGGGGGGGGGAGTGGACCCGATTGGGTCCGGTAAGTGGCGGAGACAACGGAAAAAAGGGGGGGCACCTCTGCCGCCCCGATAAAAGTGATCTTGTGGCAAATCCGCAATACAAAGATACCAGGATACTTTCTCATACAAGTACATGGTACATCAGGCACATATCAGGATTATGAAATGTTGGGGTAACAAATGCTTTAAGTGATCAATGATCTACTTTTCAGGAGTTATTCCATTAACTTGACTACAACCAATGTTAAAATGTTGTAATTGCCAGCTTCTACCTTTCTGCCCTTCTTGTAGATAGGAACAATATTAGCTGTCCGCCGGTCATGGGGAACTTATCCTGTTAGAAGTGATTGACTAAAAAGATCCATTAATAGCCCAACAACTATACCCCAAAGTTCTCTTAGAACTCTGGGATAGATACCATCAGGGCCCATTTTTTAATAAGCAGTAACTGAGACAGTTCCTCTGATACCTCTGTCTCCAGAAATCCTAAAAATGAACCTTTATTACTAGAACCAATATAATTCCCCAACTTGTGATTGCTAGTACAATACATTTCTGAGAAGACTAATTGTGCCTAAGCAGTAACCTGAAAATAGATCTTTTTGTCTGGAATGCCTCCTTAAAAATAGCCGTGCACTTCCTGAAATGTGAGTATGCCTAAGCACTCCTGGACCTATAACTGCATAGCTTTAAATCTGTAGTGTGAGATCTAAGGTGCTGCTGTCTTACTGCTAGCCTCAGGAGATTTGAAGTTAGATTTCATTATGTCACTATTGTCCTGCTCACTGTTTTACTTGATGGAGGTTCTGGCCACCCCCACACATAGAATCTTTGCAGAACAAGACACAATAAGTCAGTAATTGGGGGGGGGGGATGTGAGATGGAAGGTGGCCACAGGTAATACTGGTAACTGGTCCTTTGCCCTCTGCATGTTTTGGAGCACAGCTTCCAGGGTTCAGTTTGTCTTTAAGTGCCTGTGATTGCTTGTCCACTACATCATGCTTTTTGTCTTTATTTATCTTTTTATTTTATTTTCCAGTTTACCAAAAATAGGTGAACTACAATGCAGCAGCATGAGCATATCCTTCATAGTATATTCTACCAGAGAGAAAAAGAGCATTACAATAGGTGAATTCCTATGCTTAGATGTAATTCATCACACTAATCAGATCCAATTGCTAGGGAAGAACTGTGGGTAGGGTTTTAACATGTGCTCCTGATCACGTGATGGAACATCAGAATAGTTGTTTTTTATATTTTTCTTTTCATTCACAAAAGCAAGGGATTTTTTAAAAAAAATTATATTGTTAATTGGTAAGGCTAATATTTTTGTGGATTGAATGCAGTGGAGGCTCGCCCATAAGGGCTCCTGGGGCAACGCCCCACCAAAAAAAAGTAAGAAATAAAAATAAAACTTAACTATAATTATTAACCAACAGCAGCACAGCTAGAGAGAAACTCCAAAGAAAAAAAATCTTTGGAATTTCTCTCTAGCTGTGCTTCTGTTACTAATTGCTAGAATAGATAGATTAGATAAGAAATAGAACTGTAATCTACCTAGCAACAGGGCAGCCGTCCCAAATCTCATTAAAAAGCCCTATCTAGAACAGAGTAAAATGAATTCTCCACCCTCATTGGCTGCTTTCCAACATTCTATTCTGAGAATAGGTGCTTTCTGGGGCGTCTGAAACTACAGACCTTAAACTGCCTAGTCCATTTGGTCTCTGCCTGGGAGGGGGGGAGCCAAGATCCTCTCTGCCTGCAGTTACACATTCTGGCCAGCTGCCCAGCCATGTCCCCCCCCCTCCACGAGTCGCACTCCGACACTTAGTCTCTACGTCCAGCAGTGTTTCCACTCTCCACCAGGGACCCTTCCCCCACCCACCATCCTGTACTGAGCAGAGGAGGAGGACATGAGTGATTGCTCAATGGAGGAGAGGACAGGGAGCAGCAGATCTCCTGCCTGGATTTTATCATCATGGGTGACTACAGCTGCAGGGAAAGAGAAGCACAGAGGGACAATCAGATCCAAGCACAGCAGCGTCTGCAAGGTAAGATCTCTGACCATGCCTGACAGGGAGCTCCCAGGAATACACAGGCAGTGATTAGTGTGAATCCATAGATAACAGATAAGGCTGAACTGGCCACTTCCAAAGCTCAACAGTAGGATAAGAACTCTGAGCCAGCATGTAAGTCACAGGGAGTTCTCAGGGATACACAGGCAGTAATTGATCTGCAATTAGTCTACTGACATTGGGGGAACCACAGAGCTCAGCAGCACTGCACACCCTCAGCTCTTCATGCTGTTTAACAGGCAGCTTCAACCAGCACAGCATCCCTGCATTCAGTGCCTTGTAAGCAATGATTCATGACTTACAATGCAGGGATCAATAAGTCACCAGGAGTGGAGTTGTTCCTGTGTTGGTTGAAGCTGCCGGTTTTCATGGAGCATTGCTCAGCCTCTGTGCACATCAGCATCAAACAACAGAACAAGAGGAATGTCTAATCATGACAATTTCTCTACAATAACTGCTTTCCAATGAATGCCATCTTAAAGCACCTGATTTTATAATTACATTTTGAACTTTTTTTGACAGATAATGAAGATTTATGTTAGTGAAGCTGGTCATTTCCAAAAACAAGGGACATTTATATGGCTCACCTTGTGTCAGGGGTTAGTGGAGGATTTTCAGCATTCCTATTATAAGGAATTAGGATGGAGCTTGATGGCATAGCACATAATGACAACCCACATAATACCAGTCTGTGCTGGGTTCCTGTGCAGACCTCACAGCTAATGTAGTTCTTTACCTTTTTAATGAAGGGATTTAATGGATGAATGAGCCAGCAATATTTTATTGAGAATTAGGACTGACAGCTGAGTTATACTGTACATTGAGTGGGTGGAGTATATAAGGGGTGTGGCTTCTAAGAAGTGGGATGGGCCAAAAACGAAGGGCGGGGTCTGGCGCTCCACCATCTTAAAACTTCACCAGCCCCCACTGATTGAATGTGCTTGAGCATCTTCTTGCTCAAGATTAAACAAGATTAAGGAAAAGCATGGGTGGGGGAAAAATTCAGGTTGTGTGTGCCTTTCTAAAAAAATTTCCAGTTCGAGCCTGCACAAAGACTGAACATGTTTTCATTTTACTGTTCTTTTAATGACTGTTCATGCATTAGTGCCTATAAAACTTCATAAACATATTTGCTGAATATGCATTAAAAATGGGTTAAATGTACCTGAAACTGCTGTAAAATATGAATTTATTCATTTCTGATATTGTGTATAGCCCCTGGTAAAACTGTTCATAACTTGAAAAAATTCCTTGATCTCATCGTTACTAGATGATTGCTGATGAAAGGGAACTAATGTAATGCTCTGCCAGTGCTTCTATTGTTAATTAGGAATGCTCTTTTTTTGTTGAATTTTACATTTTCTTTTTCATTTGTGTCTGATTAGTTTTTGCTTGCTGTGAACCTAAGCTTCTAAATCGGAAAGCTGTGGGCCTACATTTTTTTCATCCCCAAGCATAATCCTGCATTGAGGCAGGTGCCTACAATACCCAGACTATGAAGATTTTAGGATACCTAATCCACTGCCTAAATGAAAACTGAATGTATTTACACACATGTAAAAAGCAACAGATTCGCTATATTTAAAATAGAAAAGCTTGTGTTGCTGTACTCATCTACATCTGCAGCTGTCTACCACAGAAACTTCTTTCCAACTCTATATGTAGCTAGTCTTCAAGATCGTTCAGCCCACTTTCTCTGAGCCTAGGCTGTCATGGAACCTTAGGCTGAAAAACACACTTCCCTACTCCGGATTGTGCCTGCATGATGTGGACACTTCCTATTGGATGTCCAGTGGTGAGGATCCAGAAGAGGATGATGTCATCACAGGAAACCGGTGATCTCAGGGGGCATCACAACACTGGACCAGCGGTGGAACCGGTGGTGACGAGGGACCTAGAGGGGCGACCCAATACATCCAAAGAGTGAACCTTTATTCACAAGCTTATGGCTGTAGTATCATCTTGTTCAGGTTTTGTTTAAGCAGCTCCCGGGTTGAAAGTGATGCAACAGCTCCGTAGCTGCCGAACACTTTCACAGAGTAGCACGGTGGG
>BLSH010063816.1:919002-936780 GCA_018402905.1 Glandirana rugosa
TACACAATTCTAATCTTTTTGGCTCTATACACCACCCAAATGGATTTGAAATGAAACAAACAACAAGCTTTAACTGCAGACTTTCAGCTTTAATTTGAGGGTATTTATATCCAAATCAGGTGAACGGTGTAGGAATTACAACAGTTTGTATATGTGCCCTCACGCTTTTTAAGGGACCAAAAGTAATGGGACAGATTAACAATCATAAATCAAACTTTCACTTTTTAATACTTGGTTGCAAATCCTTTGCAGTCAATTACAGCCTGAAGTCTGGAACGCATAGACATCACCAGATGCTGGGTTTCATCCCTGGTGATGCTCTGCCAGGCCTCTACTGCAACTGTCTTCAGTTCCTGCTTGTTCTTGAGGCATTTTCCCTTCAGTTTTGTCTTCAGCAAGTGAAATGCATGCTCAATCAGATTCAGGTCAGGCGATTGACTTGGCCATTGCATAACATGCCACTTCTTTCCCTTAAAAAACTCTTTGGTTGCTTTCGCAGTATGCTTCGGGTCATTGTCCATCTGCACTGTGAAGAGCCGTCCAATGAGCTCTGAAGCATTTGGCTGAATATGAGAAGATAATATTGCCCGAAACACTTCAGAATTCATCCTGCTGCTTTTGTCAGTAGTCACATCATCAATAAATACGAGAGAACCAGTTCCATTGGCAGCCATACATGCCCACGCCATGACACTACCACCACCATGCTTCACTGATGAGGTGGTATGCTTTGGATCATGAGCAGTTCCTTTCTTTCTCCATACCCTTCTCTTCCCATCACTCAGGTACAAGTTGATCTTGGTCTCATCTGTCCATAGGATGTTGTTCCAGAACTGTGAAGGCTTTTTTAGATGTTTGGCAAACTCTAATCTGGTCTTCCTGTTTTTGAGGCTCACCAGTGGTTTACATCTTGTGGTGAACCCTCTGTATTCACTTTGGTGAAGTCTTCTCTTGATTTTTGACTTTGACACACATACACCTACCTCCTGGAGAGTGTTCTTGATCTGGCCAACTGTGAAGGGTGTTTTCTTCACCAGGGAAAGAATTCTTCGGTCATCCACCACAGTTGTTTTCCGTGGTCTTCCGGGTCTTTTGGTGTTGCTGAGCTCACCGGTGCGTTCTTTCTTTTTAAGGATGTTCCAAACAGTTGATTTGACCACACCTAATGTTTTTGCTATCTCTCTGATGGGTTTGTTTTGTTTTTTCAGCCTAATGATGGCTTGCTTCACTGATAGTGACAGCTCTTTGGATCTCATATTGAGAGTTGACAGCAACAGATTCCAATAATAGGGATAATGAGGGAATAACACACACCTGGCCATGGAACAGCTGAACAGCCAATTGTCCCATTACTTTTGGTCCCTTAAAAAGTGGGAGGCACATATACAAACTGTTGTAATTCCTACACTGTTCACCTGATTTGGATGTGAATACCCTCAAATTAAAGCTGGAAGTCTGCAGTTAAAGCACATCTTGTTTGTTTCATTTCAAATCCATTGTGGGGGTGTACAGAGCCAAAAAGATTAGAATTGTGTCGATGTCCCAATATTTATGGACCTGACTTATACAGCTCTCCACCCCCCCCCCATATACCATCCATATATACAGTTCTCCAACCCCCCCATACCACCCACCGTCATACCCGCTACACTCCTCTCCTGTACATACTGCCCACTGTCATACCCTCCACACTCCTCTCCTGTACATTGCCCACTGTCATACCCTCCACACTCCTCTCCTGTACATACCACCCACTGTCATACCTTTCACACTGCTCTCCTGCACATACTGCTCACTGTCATACCCTCCACACTCCTCTCCTGTACATACTGTCCACTGTCATACCCTCCTCACTCCTCTCCTGTATATACCACCCACTATCACACCCTCCACGCTCCCCTCCTGTGTATACTGCCCCCGTCATACCTTCTACACTCCTCTCCTGTATACACTGCCCTCGTCTTACCTTCCCCACTCCTTTCCTGTACATACGGCCCACTGTCATACCCTCCACACTCCTCTCCTGTACATACTGCCCACTGTCATACCCTCCACACTTCTCCCCTGTACATATTGTCCACGGTCATACCCTCCACACTGCTCTCCTGTACATACTACCCACTGTCTCCATAATTCTCTATTGCACATACTGCCCTCTGTCATACCCTCCACACTCCTCTCATGTACATAACTGCCCACTGTTGTACCCTCCACACTCCTGTCCTGTACATACTGCCCACTGTCATACCCTCAACACCCCTTCATTGCACATACTTCCCTCTGTCATACCCTCAGCGCTCCTCTGCGGCATATACTGGTCACTGTTACACCCTCCTCACTCCTCTCCTGCAAATACTGCATACCCTCTGCACTCATTTTCTGTACATAATGCTTTACACTTTGTGCTCCTTTCTTACACATACCATCTAACGCTCTTGTATATATTGCTGAAAATTCTGCACTCCCTTCCCTTCCTGCACATACCGTAATACCCTCTGTACTTAATGAACATGAAAAGGTGATCTAACGCCCCTGGTCTCCACTGCAGTGTTTTTTTTTAAATGACACTGATGCCGTTGGGAGGGGGGGTGGGATGGCAGTGTTTGCCACCTTCGCCCAGGGCACCAAATGACCTTGTCCCAGCCCTGCTGTCATCTGCCCAATGCTATCACATATGGAGTTTATTAACATCTTGTGATAGCAATCAAGTAAAAACAAAAAAAAATTGAAAAAAGAAAATTATAACAATATATTAATTTAAAAAAATGCTCTAACCCCTGTTGCCCCATACACATACAGAAACGCAAAGCCCAGGGTGTGCACCACACATTGAACTTCAGAGTGAGAATAATAATTCTAGCACAAGAGCTCTTAGTTAACTCTAAACTGATGAGCTATAAAGGCTTTTAAAGCGTCACCTATGATTATTTTTAGGCACCATAGTTTTTGGCGATATCGCGGGAACACAGAATTTTAAGACATGGAATGTGTGATATCGATTTACTCAAGGCAACCTAATTTTTTATATTTTTACCAAACATGGGTATTCTATTGTGTATTTTTTCACTAAAATTAATCTTAGAAATTTTGCTTTTAGAAAATATATAGTGTTCTGGGGGTTTGAGTAATTTTATTGCCAAAAATTAAGATTTTTACATGTATGCGAAAAAAATAAAAAAAAATTGCTCTGGGGCCGACCTGGTTAAGCAGAAACAACACACAAACAAACCAAAATTTTTCTAGTACTGCCCAGTCACATATTCAGGACCTGCAGCTCTTGCACAGATGAAGGCCATCATCCAGTCATCCTACCACTGGTGTTAAAGAAGAAGTGTGTGGATCACAGGAGTGCAGTTTGTTCTGCACTCCTGTGACCCATTTCTTCAGCAGACAGCGGGCTGAAGTCTGCTAACATCATAGAGCCAGTTAGGCGCGTAATCAGGATCCTCCCACATCCATGGAGAGCCTGAGTTGGCTGCTCCTGCCTCCTCCACAGCTCAGCGCTCTAGTGAGCTTTTTGGCGGGCAGAGCAGAGAGCTGCTGACTGCCAGTCACCAGCTCTCTGCTCTGGGGGCTCTGAGAACCAAGCGATCTGCGGTGTTCGATCGCTCGGTTATCAGTCTTAGAGGCATTTGGGGACAGATGCAACATCTGGATGACAAGCCCAGTAGCTGTTATGCTACATCTGTTGCTATGCTCGAGCCCTGACTCTTTCTTCTAAGGGGTTTTGGCATAATATATTCTGTGTTTTAGTAATGGAACTTGTGTAAAGGAGGTTTTGAATGAGCTTGTATTTCAAATATTTTGGTCTTTTATCTGAAGAGTGACATTCATTCAAACGAATTACATGACAAAGATGATGACTTATCGTCATAAGTTAGACTTAAGTGTTATACAAAAATAATTTGAAAGTGTATCTTTTATATACAGTAAATGAGGTCTATTCTGTTTTTATAACGTGGAACATCTAAAATGTGGGTGAATAAAGCAGAAACCGAAAAATTGCTTTAACAATTCATTGACTCTATATTTGATAAATCGCTCATCGCAGGGCAATGTGTGTTATTGGGTTAGGGAAATGGCATTTTAAAGTTAAGTGCTTCCCATGTGCTGGAGACAGCAATATGCTGCTTTGTAAATGTCCTTTTTAATGGATTCTCCTGGAGCGACCAGGCAGATTCCAGAGAGTTAAATAAAAAGCTCATTATTTTCAGTCATAACCTGCTGATAACATTGATTAATGACACCAAAGCTTCAAAAGAAATGAGCACTGTGCGCAGCTGAATGAGGTGGAGGCTATATTTACAAGAGCAGAGATGTCCCTTACCTGGTAGGTGAGCTTTACACCCCTCTGTGCTAGACATCTGAACCCAGCCTTTTCACCTGCACTTCAGAGTCTGCAGTAGCTTTGCAGGTTGTATCGCCTCATTGGCCAATTTATAACCCCTGCTGTATGAGGTCTACCTAACTTGAGCCTGTTCAAGCATACCCTGGTTTAAAATGGTCTCTCTTTTTATACAGTAATATACTGTATAGTGACGAGTTGGGTGTTATTTGGCTCAATGGTAGTGCTAAACAGTCCAATCCACTTAAAATGTGCTTTTTATGGCTTTTTCTGCCCACTTTTTAAAACAGCAAAGAAAAGTTCAACAAAGACATCAGTTGTCCACACAGGTGGTTTCCACCATCATTGAAAATTGCAAAACAAAACGACTTTAGCCCACTCTCCTTGGCAATGCTGCCACTCAGGCCTCATGCCTTGCTCCTCCTCACCATCAAACACATATCCCAGTGCCTGTGCATGGAAGCTGTACCTCTGCTATGTCCTTCGCTCAGGCCTCTGTCTGTCCTGTCCTGGACAGCACGGTGCAGACATCTTCTCCCTTCAAACACACTGACTCCCAGGAGGGTGGAGCCCTTAACTCTAATCCTGGCTCTAATATTAACTCCACATACAACTGCACCATTTTATACAGTGGCTTTGTCTCACCCTGCTAATATATATATATATATATATATTTTTTTTTTATTTTCATAACACAATTATTACCAATGATCCCAGATAAGTGTTTCTGTTTCTTATATAATCCATTTCATTGGTTGTATCCCCTTCCAGGGTGACAGTGTGGGATTACAGCCTGGCATGCTCATATCTCAGGCCAGCTGTCTATAGCAGAGGTGGTGGTGCCTTTGCCAAGAGAGGGCAGCCCAGGGCGGGAAGAGAGAAGCTTGAAACTTGTTGGTGTATTAGTTCAAACTGCTTCTCTCAGATCTCTCATCCCTACATGGAGCTAGTTAGTCTGCAGCCGGGTTCGTCTGCCAAATCTTGCATCTGTTCCACTAACAGACTCCAAAATTAGCAATATTCCAAACGCTGAGCTGCACCTGCTTCTGACTGCGTCGTCTGTCTCCTCTGTACACGGGTTAATCAAGTAAATGCTGCTGCTCACTGAGGAGGGACTTCAGAAAAAAATAATGTCAGTGCAAAGATTAGGGGGTTAATGAGTTTCTGGTACAATTATTTGTTTGCCAAGATCCAGAGTGTGTCCAGTAATGGAGGACAATATACCCACCAGATATGTCTTTACTGCTGGGTGTCATTATTGTTAATTTCTGTAACATTGGATATTGCTTCTCTAACCCAACATGACCTTAACATGAATAAATAGAGATTAGATCTAGTAAATCTGTTAGGCAAGCCCCATGACCCATTTTGCAGGGTCCAATATTTGCAGTTTACTGGCCTTTGAAATGCACTGAGAAGGTGGTCCTTTGCACAGCATTCCAGTTCACTATTAAAGTCCACCACCTCAGGCCATATACTGAAGGTGTCAATAGGGATCCAATACATATTACACTGACAGTGTGTCCATATATTTATTCAGTAGGAAAAAATGGGACAAGAACAAGGTGTGGAACACCTAGGAGATCAATGAAAATTTACATATTTGGTTATCTGCACTGTAAATTTGACTGATTGTATGAATCTCGATTCAGGAGGCCCATTGCTTATATCTGTTAAGTTAAACAAACATGCTGTCATGGTCTAGGATCAGGCTTAGAGGCCAGTGGCTGTAGCATTAGAGAGGTTCACAAGTAATACGCTGGAAATATACAAGTAGATCCCTGTACCAGACAAGGGCTCACATAAGGTGCAGGGTTTAAGCACAAGCTAGTCTCCCCCAGAGCTCCTGATGGTGGAGATGGGTCACTGCACCCTAATGCCAGTCTGTGGCTCTCTGGATTTCCCAGAAGGGAAATCGATATCGGGTTCAGGTAATGGATGAAGCAGATAAGGAACAAGCAGAAGCATAGTCAATGAACAAACCAAAAGGGTAGTAACGAGTAATAACTGAATGGGATCAGACAGAAGCATAGTCGATGAACAAGCCAAAGGTAAATAACAAATGGTTGCAAAGATAAGCAAAGCAGCAGGTATGCAAGGAGCAAGATATCAGCTGAAGAGAGCAAAATAATCTGGCAAACAGGAAGTGCAGAGACATGGCTTGAGTCAGGAAGTTTAGGGAAGGAGCAAACAGTTCAAGGTTCATTAGAAACAAGATACTGTACAAGGCAAAATTTGCCAAGAGATCAGACAGGGAGTTGTCCAGCACCTCAAGTGGCACAGCGAGAAGGGCTACAGCCAAACACTGCGGGGGTCCCATGTTCAGATCTGGACTTGTTCCTAAATAGGGCTCAGTTTGCTCTGCTCATCAGCAAATGCAGTGCTGTGAGCTGCCATCTTATGAATGTCATTTTGTCAAACTCCTGTTTGGTGTCTGAATGATACCTTTTTAGACTTGAAGTTAAATATGACCCATACACGGGCCAGTTGGCTACAACAAAGGTCTGAAACTGTTTTTCTGCAACAACAGCTGGTACATGACACTGTCCAGAAAACATCAAAATTCTGCACACATAGTTATAGGATAAACAGATAGGTATTTGAGTCTCCCAACATTAGCAGTGCTGTAGACCAGGGGTCTCCAAACGATGGCCCTCCAGTTGTTCAGGAGCTACAATTCCCATCATGCATAGTCATGTCTGTGAATGTCAAAGTTTTATAATGCATCATGGGTCGTGCAGTTCTGCAACAGCTGGAGGGCCATAGTTTTGAGATCTCTGCTGTAGGATATTATAATACCAAACCTGTGCATTTTATGCACAAATAGGTCTGTTCGCATAACATTGTTTTGCCTGAATAAGAGCAAAAAGACCTGCAAAGTCTCTAACTGTGCTTTGTTGTTCCCTGCCAGGATAATCCTGATGCTTATTCCTCCTTGTATGTTTGATTGAGCATTTGGTAAGAGTGTTGTGAATGAAATGATCTGAGACTTGTTCTCTGTATACTAAACTTTAGAGAGCGATCAGCATGCGTTAAATTCATCCTCCACACACAATAAAACACAAATGCAGCTAAAGAGGCCAGATTACTGCCCATTACTTGCTCAGACCATAAAGATGGAAATTCACAGTGACAAAAGCACAGTGCTCCTAGGCTAGACTTATGAGTTAGCTCAACATCTTGGTGTCTGCAGTGCTAGGAGATTGTGACAGTAAAAGCAAACATAAAGCTCTGCAGATGTTCTATGCCTCCAGGAAAGAATACACCAGAGACTGAATAGACAGAGCCAAAGCTCACACCGTTTACCAAGGTCACCAACAGTGTTTGCAAACCAACTAAATGACTAACTTTCCAGTCTCCAGCATTGTTTAAATGTAGCATAACCTCTGCTTTAGCATATATGCACACATCTAGTACATCTCCAGCCATAAATAGGAAGGTTCATTTGGGGGACTTGGGTTTTAAACCGGACAAACAGCATATATTTCTATATATATATATATAGTTACATAGTAGGTAAGGTTGACTATCATCTTTATTCAACTTTAACTACTATGTCACTATATATATATATATATATATATATATATAGAAATATAGGCTGTCTGTCCAGTTTAAAACCCAAATCCCCCGAATGAACCTTCCTATGTATGGCTGGAGATGTACTGGATGTGTGCATCTATGCTAAAGCAGAGGTTATGCTACATCAAAACAATGCTGGAGACTGGGAAGTTAGTCCATTAGTTGGTTTCCAAACACTGTTGATGTTGGACCAAACCAGGCTAAGCAGAGGAAAAAAAGATATTTCAAGTTCATCTTCATCCAAAAAGCTAAAAGAACAGTTGAAACTCCCATATCAGAACTGTGTTATTCTCCAAAAAAAGTTGTATGGTATTGTGCATGCTTTATTTACATACTATGTGAGTGTATTCTACTAACCAAGTTTTCAAGCGACACATTTGTCTAATACAGGATGTTTGGAACTGTTTTTGACTTACTCCAATGCCTTTTTGAGGCCCATGCAAAAAATAAATTGCCCATGACTGAACCCATAACCAGGGAGCCATTCTAAATGGGATTTTTATTTTCTTTCTTTCTTCTCCTATGAGGATACACTGGTCGTTGTTTTATTTTGAATTTGAAAGAATTTTACTGTTATTAAATACCATGCCATTGTACTGGTACAACTTATTTTATTTTCTATTTTTCTCTTTCTCTTTTTAAATGATTCTTTAAAGAAAAATGTAAAAGTCACGCAACAGGGTAGTATACCTGAAGTTAGAAAAGCTGAACTGTCAATGTGAGTTTCTATTCATGCTGGCATTTTGAACTTCATATTTTCAACATCAAGTGATTTGCAATGGCAGATTGACTCCTCTGAAGCTGCGAATGACGTGCCAAGAAAGGAGGAGGCATTCACACCAAAAACTGCTCCACATGCGAGACATACTACACATTAAAGCCTTTAAAATAAAAAAGGAAGTGAAAACAGTGATGTTTAGGCCCACTGGAATGTTTTGCTCCTGCACCCTTTGGGGAGCCCTGAAGCTTTGTTTTAGTGGTCAGGAGTAATAGGTGTCCTAAGTATATATTGGCAGTTTATTTTTTTATTTATTTCAGTTACTTATATAGTGCCGTCAATTTACGCAGCACGTTTACATATACATTGTACATTCACATCAGTCCCTGCCCTCAAGACACTTACAATCTAAGGTCCCTAACTTACATTCATACATACAGTGGGTATGGAAAGTATTCAGACCCCCTTAAATTTTTTACTCTTTGTTATATTGCAGCCATTTGCTAAAATCATTTATTTTCCTCATTAATGTACACACAGTACCCCATATTGACAGAATAACACAGAATTGTTGACATTTTTGCACATTTATTAAAAAAGAAAAACTGAAATATCACATGGTCCTAAGTATTCAGACCCTTTGCTGTGACACTCATATATTTAACTCAGGTGCTGTCCATTTCTTCTGATTATCCTTGAGATGGTTCTACACCTTCATTTGAGTCCAGCTGTGTTTGATTATACTGATTGGACTTGATTAGGAAAGCCACACACCTGTCTATATAAGACCTTACAGCTCACAGTGCATGTCAGAGCAAACGAGAATCATGAGGTCATAGGAACTGCCTGAAGAACTCAGACAGAATTGTGGCAAGGCACAGATCTGGCCAAGGTTACAAAAAAAAATTCTGCTGCACTTAAGGTTCCTAAGAGCACAGTGACCTCCATAATCCTTAAATGGAAGACGTTTGGGACGACCAGAACCCTTCCTAGAGCTGGCCGTACGGCCAAACTGAACTATCGGGGGAGAAGAGCCTTGGTGAGAGAGGTAAAGAAGAACCCCAAAGATTACTGCGGCTGAGCTCCAGAGATGCAGTCGGGAGATGGGAGAAAGTTTTAGAAAGTCAACCATCACTGCAGCCCTCCACCAGTCGGGCCTTTATGGCAGAGTGGCCCGACGGAAGCCTCTCCTCAGTGCAAGACACATGAAAGCCCGCATGGAATTTGCTAAAAAAACACCTGAAGGACTCCAAGATGGTGAGAAATAAGATTCTCTGGTCTGATGAGACCAAGATAGAACTTTTTGGCCTTAATTCTAAGCGGTATGTGTGGAGAAAACCAGGCACTGCTCATCACCTCTCCAATACAGTCCCAACAGTGAAGCATGGTGGTGGCAGCATCATGCTGTGGGGGTGTTTTTCAGCTGCAGGGGCAGGGCGACTGGTTGCAATCGAGGGAAAGATGAATGCGCCAAGTACAGGGATATCCTGGACGAAAACCTTCTCCAGAGTGCTCAGGACCTCAGACTAGGCCAAAGGTTTACCATCCAACAAGACAATGACCCTAAGCACACAGCTAAAATAAGGAAGGAGTGGCTTCACAACAACTCTGTGACTGTTCTTGAATGGCCCAGCCAGAGCCCTGACTTAAACCCAATTGAGCATCTCTAGAGAGACCTAAAAATGGCTATCCAGCAACGTTCACCATCCAACCTGACAGGACAGGAGAGGATCTGCAAGGAGGAATGGCAGAGGATCCCCAAATCCAGGTGTGAAAAACTTGTTACATCTTTCCCAAAAAGACTCATGGCTGTATTAGATCAAAAGGGTGCTTCTACTAAATACTGAGGAAAGGGTCTGAATACTTAGGACCATGTGATATTTCAGTTACTCTTCCGTTCACTGACAGACGCAGCCTTCTTATGACACGTGGGGGTTATGCTCATATCACTAGGAGTAGACTAGGCAAAAACAAACAAAAGCATAGGCTGGCCCCTCCCAGGGGGCCGTCCTCACCTTAGCATATAATCCCCCTGCTCTGCATAGCACACCAATTTCCTAGTGCAAGGAGCGGATACGGTTGCCTCTGGCACCGTGGGATTTGAATCTGGTGCTTTCTGTGCTGCAGAAACCACCATATGAAAAGATCAGGGATATTCCCTTGCGACTGTTGTCGCAGAAAGTGGCTTTTCTGGTGGCTGTCACATCCGCTAGGCGGGTGTCTGAGTTGGCAGCATTATCCTGCAAGTCACCTTACTTGGTCCTTCATAAGGACAAGGCGGTTTTTCGACCTTCCCATTCGTTTCTTCCGAAGGTGGTTTCTTCTTTTCATTTAAATGAGGATATTGTTCTTCCCTCATTGTGCCCGCACCCGTCGCATCCCAAGTTGAACTGCATTCTTTGGATGTTGTGAGGGCTTTGCGGGTGTATTTGTTTTCTACAGCTTCTTTTCGGAAGTCTGATTCTTTATTTGTGCTGACGGAAGGGTCGCGCAAAGGCATGGCGGCCTTGTCAACTACCATTTCTCGTTGGATAAGGAAGACCGTGACTCATGCATATGAGATTCGGGGCAAGGTCCCCCCGTTTCCAGTCACGGCTCATTCCACCAGGGCAGTTAGTACTTCCTGGGCGTTTAGACACCAAGCCTCGGTGTCTCAGGTGTGCAAGGCGGCCACTTGGGCCTCAGTGCACACGTTTACTAAGTTTTACAAAGTTGATATTTCAGCATCTTCGGATGCTGCTTTCGGCCGCAAAGTATTACAAGCAGCAGTATAGGCGCGGTTAGCGCCGCCTGAGAGGGCGTTTTTCTGTTGGATACAGTTGTTATAGTTTGCCCACCCCTCTTGATTGGCACAGCTTTGGGACGTCCCCACGTGTCATAAGAAGGCTGCGTCTGTCAGTGAACGGAAGAGTAAAAGGGATTTTATTATAACTTACCGTAAAATCCTTTTCTCTGAGTTCACTGACAGATGCAGCACCCACCCCTCTGCATTGAGTTTGTACGGCTTGTTACGAACTGATGTGCTATGCAGAGCAGGGGGATTATATGCTAAGGTGAGGACGGCCCCCTGGGAGGGGCCAGCCTATGCTTTTGTTTGTTTTTGCCTAGTCTACTCCTAGTGATATGAGCATAACCCCATGTGTCATAAGAAGGCTGCGTCTGTCAGTGAACTCAGAGAAAAGGATTTTACGGTAAGTTATAATAAAATCCCTTTTCTTTTTTAAATCTGCAAAAATGTCAACAATTCTGTATTTTTCTGTCAATATGGGGTGCTGTGTGTACATTAATGAGGAAAATAAATGAACTTAAATGATTTTAGCAAATGGCTGCAATATAGCAAAGAGTGAAAAATTTAAGGGGGTCTGAATACTTTCCGTACCCACTGTACACATACTAGGTCCAGTTTTAGATAGGAGACAAATAAACTACCAGCATGTCTTTGGAGTGTGGGAAGAAACCGGAGTACCCGGAGGGAACTCACACAGGCACAGGGGGAACATGCAAACTCCAGGCAGGTAATGTCTTGGTTGGTTTTCGAACCAGCGACCCTTTTGCTGCTAGGCAAAAGTGCTAACTGCTACACCACTGCGCTGCCCCGCTTTTAGTGGATTAAGGGTTCAGTCCCCTTTAAATGGAATTGCATACTTTGTGTTCAGCACCAGCATATGCTCAGTCCATTCCATGTTCCATCCCCTTTTAATGGAGTACTGTATATCCAGTAAATAAGACCACTCCTGCTCCTCTACTCCTCTCTCCAGCATATTATCCATTAAATGTGCTCCCATATACAAGCATTAACTACACTGCCAGCATTCAGTTCAGACTAGCTATATTATATACCGCGCTTCCTGGACTTGCCATGCGTTATGACCTAATCCAAATTGCCCTGCCCCTATGTGTTTCGTCACCAAGACACATGACTTCCTTAGAAGGATCATTTTGGAGCATATGTTGGTGCAATAATCCGCTGGACATATATCATTCCATTTAAAGGGGACTTGTACCTTGGTCTGCTGAACGTAAAGCAGTGGTTCTCAACCTCGGTCCTCAAGTACCCCCATCAGGCCTTGTTTTAGGAATTTCTCTTAAGTAAAATAGCTGTCCAAAATACCAAGTCATTGACGTTGATTAAAGAACTTGTGCAAGGAAAACTTGAAAGCATGGCCTGTTGGGGGTACTTGAGGACTGACATTGACCCCCACTGACGTAAAAGATTAAATTTAAAGAGTACTTGAGCTGTTTATGACCTTACATTTTTGTAGGTCATATTTACCAGGGGAGAGCACAACTGGTGTTGGTGGAACGATCAAAGTGGAGGAGTGTAAGAGAGGGTACGTTGGGTGCAAGGGAATAAATAGCAAGTTATAGAAAGCCAGATGCACTTGTGACTTTTGTACACCTATAAATTGCTTTATGCACAATATATGTTCTGTATATGATTGGTGTGATATTGATCTAATATTATTTTGATATATAGTGCTACATCATTTGTTTTGATTTAAGATGTTACAAGGATGTGCTTCTATCAAAAGGTTATTCATTATATCAATTGTGTGCAGGCTGTGAGATTGTAGTTGGGCTGCTCCCAGTGTATATTACAGAGTAACGATTGAAAAATATAGTACTGGTTACAGATCCTTCAAGAAAAAATTATTATCAAACAGCTAAAATCCAGTGAGGCCTAAATCCACTATCTGTCAGACCGTCGATATCATATTTTAATACCCTCAACCCCCTATCCATTAGAGGGAGGGATTACATATTCCGGGCTGTGCTACATCATAATCAGACAAGTAAAAACAACATACATCAAAATAACATGTATAACTGGACACACAATACAGTTATCCTACCATGCTTGTTTTCTGCGCTTGGGTATAAATAGTTAATAATAGTAATCAATATTCTTTTTTTTTTAACCTGTATAGTGTATAGTTAAAGTGCCATTCGACCTACGTGTGTTATTCAAGTTATTGGTAGAGTTTGATGGAGTGACTCCCCTGCCATTTCTCTGCTATTGCTCCAGGTTCTGTTTCTATGTTCCTAGCCCACTTGGGCTGTTACTGATGCTTGTTACTGCTTCTCTATTTGTAGTGTCCATATTATAAGACCTAAAGGCTGTGGGACCCACTTTTATTATTGCCATGGCTGGTGTGTTGACCTACCGATTCCAGTGCAAAGATATTATCACTGGAGTCCCTGAGGTCCCCTAGTTACAAACATCCGACTTACAAGCGTCTCCTACTTACAAATGGAGGGAGACCACAGGAAGTGAGAGGAAATGTCCCCCTAGGAAGGGAAATTCACTCCTGTAAGAGTTATTATGGGAAAAAGGTGTCTCCACTGATGCTTTATCACAAATCCTTGTTTCCACAACAACCCAACATTTTCAAAATCCATTTTATCATTGGGACAGGAAGTGAGGTGAAATCTTCTGAACAGAAACTTAGACAGAAAAACAAACATTACAGGGGTGTTAACCCTTCCCTATGCTATCCAAAAAGTTTAAAAACATTTTTTTGGCTGAAGCTACACTGAAAAAATGTACCTGTTCCGACTTATAAACAAATTCAACTTAAGAACAAACCTACAGTCCCTATCTTGTTTGTAACCCGGGGACCGCCTGTAGGTGAAATTCTCTCTCCACATACTTTCTGTCATTGGGTACAATTACATTTTTTTGGAAAATCCCGGGTTATATTTTTTGGAAGCTTAGTGACATTTTTTTTGTCATGAAATTACGGTCTTGTGCAGTCAGTATAACACTTTAAATATGCGTTTAACTATTTAAATTCTGTTTCAGCTTTGGAAAAAAGGTTTGTGAGCTTTTGTCTGTGTTCCTGAGTGACATCACAGGTTCATGTATATTAAATCTGCATAGGTTAAAAAAAAAAAAGACTAAATAAAATAGCGCCATCTGTTGAGGACCACTTTTCTGAATGCTTTAGTAACTTGCAAGCTTTTTAGATTAGCTTCAGGTCACAGCCATTTACAGAAAGGCAGATGGTGCTCATAAGCTTCACCAAGCAGGTTTCTGCTATACAAACAATCAGTAGATGCCACTGGCAATAGTATGTTCAGGATCTAACACTCTTATTTTTCTTGACGCCCCAGGATAATTCATAACATTCTATTTTAGGCCATTGGAAAGAAAACTAGAAGCAGAATTCTCTTGCACCAAACTTCACAAATTGTTCTAACTCTCACTGTAAAATCAGTCTAGTACCACGTCCTCATAAAGTAAACCAAAAGGTGAAGAAAGAATATCAGACTTTACTGGTACATATGAGATGACACATACACAGTATTAAAAATCAATATTTTTATATTTATTATTCTTGCTCTTAAAAATATGAATAAAAATAATGTATGTTGCCATGCTAAAGTGTTCAATGTTAAAGTGGTTGTAAATTCAGGTTTTTTATCTTAATGCATTCTATGCATTAAGATGAAAAGCCTTCTGTGTGCAGCAGCCACCCCAGCAACCCCTAATACTTACCTGAGGTCCCTCTAGCTCCAGCAATGTTGTTAGAATGTCTCGGCCGTCCGGGACTCGGCTTCTCATTGGCTGAGACAGCAGTGCGGCTCCATTGGCTCCTGCTGCTGTCAATCAAAGTCAGACATCCAATGAAAATAGAAAGGGGTGGAGCTGGGCCGCAGCTTTGTGTTTGAATGGACACAGGGAGCTGTGACTCAGCTCGGGAGCCCCCATAGCAAGCTTCTTGCTGTGGGGGCACCCAGCAGGAGGGAGGGGCCAGGAGAGCTGAAGAGGGACCCGAGAATCCACTGCACCGAACAGGTAAGTATAACATGTTTGTTATTTTTCATTTAAAAAAAGACACTTTACAATTACTTCAATGTCTTTCATTGATTGAGGATCTAAGGTCTAACCTGAAAATGCTTGGTTTTAATACATATGCACTGGCTTTGGTACTTGCCTCTGATTTGAAAAAAGTATGCAGATTTCAATTTCTAACTTGATTCTGACTTTCCTGATCTGTATGCTTGTTTTGTCAGTGTCCCAAACCCAAGCCAGAAAGAGACTAGTATTTTCAGAAGGATGTCTGGCAATGGAAGCCTATGTATTTCCCTCAACATAAATACATTACTACTTGTGTTGACAGAATACTGATTTCATAAAACAAGACAACTCTGTAACAAATATTTGTATTTTAAAGAAAGGAAGTGAATTCTGTGATTGCGAACTAGCAAATTGTAAAGCACTGTTGGAAACACTTGGCTTGCAGCTTTGTATTGAAACTATGCGTGGAAAGCAGTATTTGTCAATTGTGCATTTTGTACACTGTGATGTCTATGAATACAGATGCCTTGGCTTGATGTCCTAAACAACGTCACAGTTGCCATTTTGTGTGGGTGTGGGGGGAAATATTTTTTGTTTAAACAATCAATGATTAACTCTTTTTTTTTATTATTGGAACAAGTGTGAAGGTTACTGTTGGATTATGGAGCGATGCTATTGATGTAGAAAAAAAATAGTGGGATCTGCAAGAGAATTATAGAATCAATATTTTATGGTGGCCATATATCCATTGATGACCTCCAATTTTGATGTCAGCAATAGTTAAGTTTAGAGTAATTCCTGCAGACATTTTTCTGTCTACATAAGGGTTCTTTTGTTAGCTCCTTTAAATACTTGGGTATCACTGTGACAGGAGATACTGGGGGCTATATATTACTAAATCTTAAACCCATCTTACAAAAATTTAAGCAAAAGTGCTCCAGTTGGTGTAAATTACCTGTTACCGTTAGAGCCAACCTCAAACCCATTAAAATGGCGTGGGTCCTTCAACTGTTGTATACTCTTCATAATGCCCCTATATGGATTCCTAAATATTGGTTTGACTGGATAGACTCCAATTACCAAGCATTAATTTGGAAATATGGAGTAGCATGAGTTAACCACTTTACAATATCCTAAAGATCAGGGGGGACTGGCTCTGAATGGATGGGATCTTCCAATGATGGCTGACCCTTCTTCTGATCTTTGATTCGTTCTTTATTGGAGTTCCTTGATATGTCTCAGCTGGAAATGGGCCTGCCAGAGATGCCTTTGAATTGCCCCACAGTGCAGTTTTTAAGGAAACTTTGGGCACAGGTTGGGCATTACGGGTTTTCTTGCTTGTACCCCTATATGGCACAACAGATCCTACACTGAACTGGGTAAACTTGTGAATTATTCTGTATGGATAGAAGCTGGAGTTAAAAACTTGTCACAGCTTTTTAATGGGCAAGCAGTGAAATCCTTTGATCAACTCTATATAAAGTTTCCTTTACTACACAACCAATATTATATGTATCTGCAATTGCGTCATGCTCTTAGAATACAGGGTAGAAGTTCTACATTACATGTAGAGGCCTCAGGTTTTCTTAAAGCTATTATCCCTTTTTTGTCCAAAGTGGGGAGAATTGACTTATGCCCCAGATTTGCTGCCTTGCAGAGAAAAATGGGAGGTGGACGTTGGCCCTATAGATTGGGATACCTGGGAACAAATTCTGGTGGCTGGCCCACTAGTGTCTGTATCGGCTGCACATAACTTGTCCCACCTATTTATCCTCCACCGTGTATATCGCACAACAGAACAGCTCCACAAATGGGGTAGAAGGGATTTCCCTATATGTCCAATGTGTTCTTTCACTTATGTAGCATTTGTCAGGCTGTTTTTTTTTTAGCCAGAAAGCTGATAACTAGTGTTGAGCGAACCCGGACTGTAACGTTCGGGTCCGTACCGAACTTTAGGGTGTCCGTGGCACGGACCCGGACCCGGACATTTCAAAAATCGTTCGGGTGTGATCAATAGTCGAAAGACCGATTTTTTTTTTGTCGGACTGTTTACGATGTATTCACTTTCTTGTGTAACCTGTATATCCCTTTAGGGAAGATGGGGTAAACACCTCGACAAGACAACACGCTATATGTGCCACCTCCTATTTATCCACCCTGTTCAATACACGTCGGCTATGTCTGTGATCACCCGGTCGGTGGTCTTAAACAAGGGTCCATAGGGTTAGATATCCCGGTTGCAGGTGGAGGGTAAAAAGAGACGTTCCGTCGTTTAGACCCCGTATTCAGTTAAGAGGGGTGAAACCTGTTTTTTCCCTATTATCGAAATTC
>BLSH010063816.1:944498-956791 GCA_018402905.1 Glandirana rugosa
GGAGAAGAAAGGGGGGGGGGTGAAGCTTCATCTGCTCCATGCATGAGATAAGGAAATTACCTGTCACTCACACAGCATGGGGAGGAAACGTCTCCTATTTCTCAGTTAGTCATTTTTTACTTTTTCTTACTGAAAAAATGTAAGGGGATTGCTCAGAGCTGGATTAACTCTTTGTGACAAGACTGGGCACATGGGACTGGGACATGACATCCTGTACTCTACTAGGCAGAATTATTAATTACTATTTTTTTTTCCAGGTTTACATCCACTTTAACCAGTTGCCGAGCGCCCACAGTGGATTGACGGCGGCAACATGGCTCTCCTGCGTGAACCAGAGGTGCACTCACACGCTAGCGGGGGAGACAGTGCCCGGGTGGGGCGGACTCGATGTCCGCCAGCCACCCGCAATCGCTCCCCGGTAGTAACAGAACAGGGATCCATGTATGTAAGCAAGCGCATCCCCATTTTGATAGGGGAGAGTAGAGTGCTTGTATGTTCCCTGTATATGGGAGCAGCAATCACTCTCCTCCCCCAGTCAGCCCAGCCCCCACACAGTAACACATCCCAGGGAACACACTTAACCATTTGATCGCCCCCAAGTGTTAACCCCTCCCCTGCCAGTGACATTTACACAGTAATCCGTGCATTTTCATAGCACTGATTGCTGTATAAATGTCAGTGGTCCCAAAAAAAGTGTCCGATATGTCCACCGCAATGTTGCAGTCCCGCTAAAAAATGCAGATCACCGCCATTCCTAGCAAAAATAAATAAATAAAAACACCATAAATTAATTCTCATTATTTGTAAACGCTATAACTTTTGCGCAAACCAATCCGCTTATTGTGAAATAATTGTGAAATCTTGAGGAAGAATATATATCGGCCTAAAATTATGAATACATTAGTTTTTTTATATTTTTTTTGGATATGTATTATAGCAAAAAGTAAGAAATATTGTTTTTTTTTTTTTAATTATCACTCTTTGTTTATTGCGCAAAAAATAAAAACAACAGAGGTGTTTAAATACGGCCAAATGAAAGCTCTATTTGTGGGGGGGAAAAGGATGCCAATTTTGTTTGGGTACAACGTCGCACAACCGCACAATTGTCAGTTAAAGCGACGCAGTGCCGAATCGCAAAAAGGGCTCTGGTCAGGAAGGGGGTAAATCATTCCGGGGCCGAAGTGGTTAAGCAGCAGGAGTAACACAAGGTCATCTGGAAGAATTGCATTGCTGCTAACAACAGATAGTCACACACAGCATGCTGAATACAAATAATAGGTGTTGAAAAAATTAGGCTGGAGAATCAAGAAAAAAATAGGGCAGCCTACAGATCAGACAACAGCATCCAGCTATAAGCAAGTACAGCTGATTAAAAGCATTAGACAGAAAACAAGCCAAGAATGGGAGATCAGTAGCAGATATCAGATGTATGCCAAACCATAACTTAAGTAACAAATCAAATGAATTACTGGAATAGCTCCCAAACACCGAGTAATAGACCAGAGATAGATCTAAAACTAGCACCTATTTGATTCTTGCATGCATCAGCTGTAGTATTGAATATCAGCCAGCAGATGGGGCAGGCACATGCCTAAGCACAGCATACCTGCCTGAACCTTCAGAGAAAATTAAGTTCAAGGGGGTAGCTGTTGCATGTAGGCTGCAGGAGATATGTAACTACAAGGGAAACCTCATTCCCCCGACTGATAATTTGGTTTACATGACCTTCAGTGTCTCTATACTATCCCATAAGTTCATAAATTAAGTTTCTACTGTCAAATTACTTGTTTGCTTTACAGTGGGAGAATATATTGCAGTAGTGTGACACTATCAATTGGCATTACATTGGTTGCTGGTGTAAGGGAACATAAGATATGCATTACATTTGAATAAACATTTTGGTAGCCATTCAGTATTAAAAAATGTAAATAAATTCCAGAATTTGGGGCGGCACAGTGGTGTAGTGAATAGCACTTTCACCTGGCAGCAAAAGGATCGCTGGTTTGAATTACAACCATGACACTACTGCCTGGAGTTTGCATGTTCTCCCTGTGCCTGCGTGGGTTTCCTCCGGGGACTCCGGCTTCCTCCCACACTCCAAAGACATGCTGGTTGGTAAATTCGATCCTGTCTAAATTGGCCCTAGTATATGTATGAATGTGAGTTAGGGACCTTAGATTGTAAGCTCCTTGAGGGTAGGGACTGATGTGAATGTACAATATATATGTAAAGCGCTGCGTAAATTGAAAGCGCTATATAAGTTCCTGAAATAATAATAATTATTATTATTATGTTTTCCTTTTCACATTCATGGGTTAAAGATTAAGACATAGCCATAAAGTGTAGACCAGCATTTACTTCTCATTTCTCAGAGCGTTGGTGACCACCAAGACTAGCTGGATGCTCAGCGCAGTAAATAGCTGACACAGCTGGGGATGTTTGGTCATTGTCACAGAAGGCAGTGGATACAGCACTGAGGATTGTGAATCTGCAGATAGGCATTAGTAGACAGGCCTGTGAATATTTGATCAGTGTGTGATGAAAAGCAGACATGACCGCGATGTTTACATGCTCAGCATGCAGGAAGGGAACAGGCAATGAAGATTGTCTGGCTGCCCAACCATTCATTCATTAGGATAAGAAGCTACTGGCTTTCATTTTTAAGCTAAAACTAATTGACACAAAGGGGAATTCGTGGGTGTAAATAGCCTGATATACTTTACTTTCGGCTACGATATCCATTGTATTAAACCATAAGAACTATACAAAGGGATTTTCAAGGTGCATAAACTCAATAATAGCACAGGCTTGTTCTAAAAAGATCTTTACAATTTCAATTACTTTCCAAGGATTTTTGTTAATCGTATTAGACAAGACGGTTTGTATTTTTGCTAATAAAGGAATCATGTGCTGAAAGAAATCTAGCAAATGGCATTACCTATCTGCAGATGCCACTTTACCTGACTGTCATGATGATTTAATGGCTTTGGTACTTTTCAAAGTCACTGGCCAAAAGGCATTTCACAGATTTCTTATATCATTCTGACTTGCTTGCTTCATGTTTGTTCCAGTTTAGAGACTCAGTATTGCACCCATTGGATCAGCATGAGAGCCAGGCAATGGCAGCCCCTGTATATCTCACGGCACATATTTTGTAATTGTGATGGAAGTATGAATGGTTTTTGGTTTACAATAACAACTGGGTAGAGCTACAGATATGTAGTAGTTGGTTTATGAGGAACTTGGCTGGCCCCAGGGCAGCTGAAACTGCTACTAAAGATTACAGCATACTTGAACCTAGGCTTTTTAAACATTTTAGGCAAGATGGGGAGGAATTAGAACCCCTGTCAGGTTTTTATTGTGGTCTGTGTCCCTGCTGGGGACAAAAATGCTTTTTTATACATTCTGGTGACCATTGACCAATGATCAAAAATACAACACTTTGAATTCAAGTGTTGTCACCATCACAGTAAAAAAAGCAGAAATCTTCCATTCAGGACAGTTCTTCTGGTGACAAATGTCTAAGGCTGGCTTTATACAAATGTTCTATTTTTCATACATTTTTAATGTGATTTTCAGTGCATTTGTGTGCAGATTTGTTGTGCACTTTCTCAAATTATGTGCTTGGCAAGTTGTAATAAGGGCCTTTCATTTCTTAATTTGGTTTGGCCAAGAGAACATGGTCTGTTGCCATTTTGGGTCTTGGTAACCCTACATTTACAATGCGTGAAAACATAGATATCATGCGTTTTCATGCACTCCATTTGACTTCTGTGGGCCAGTGACACATACCCATGGGTAAAAAACAATATTGAACTGAACTGTAAACAAAACCCCCTGAAACAAAAGAATAATGTGTTTTGATGTATTGTAACGTGTGTGTGTGTTATGATGCATGTGTGTAATTAACACCTTAGAGATTATTGCCTTCGCTGTTTACAGGGCAGGACGCAAAGGGGGCACAGATGACAGAAAACTGATGGGTTTTAACCATTCTAATGTATTTTTAGTAGATTGCAGGTTTGCACAGCAACCGTTTTTTAATGTGGTCTAGAAAATGAAAGTGAATCTAAAAATCCTCACTACAGTGCCACAACCATGTATAAAAGACCTTCGATGGCTCTGCAGTGGTCTCTTCCTTAGACTTCACTCAAAGCTCTGGTAGGTTGCACAGCATAGGCAGTGAGGAAGAGATGAAAGAAAGGAGAGAAAAGCACTACTATGCAATATTTATTAAAGCCTATTTATTTAAATGAAAAACAAGAATTATGCACTCACATGAGCAAGGTATTGAAAAAAACATCAATAAGTCTCCAGCAGGTGTCGACCTTCCAGGTGGTCATTGCAAACCCCTTCTGGTGGATGTGATGTAAGGTGCTTGGAACCAGGAAGTTAACCAGGGGAACACCAGGAAGAGCCAAAAGAAGCAGCAAACTGTGTTTGTATATCGCATGGATGAGAACCACTGAGGACAACAAGGAAGTGTTACAAGCCAATTAGACAGCCATGATGACGTCATATGTGATGCAAATGGGCGTGGTTACATGTTTCAGGGCATGGTTCCCTTTGTCAGGAGACGCTACATCAGTCTGTCATTTCCTCTGGTAGCAGTGGCTGGGGGAAGGGCTGGCTCTGTGGTGTGTTGGCATCTTAAGAGTGTAGGGAGCAGTGAGCTTGGGCTAGGCAAAGGCTTACAGCTGGGGGTTCTACAGTGACATCCATAGGGAAAGCTACTGAGCTAGAGATTTGGAATAGAAGCTGGGCAGCACTGATTAGGGGCAGGGAGTGTTTTTGCTGTCAGTGGACAGAGGGTGGGTTGTTGTCAGTGCAGGAAATTTTCGAGTTCAAGGAGGTGGTGAGAATGTCAGCAGAAGAAGGGCTGTAGAAGTGTCATGGAGTGTAAGTCAGGAAGAAGAACATTTCTTTTAGGCCTGCTCATGCATGTTGACTGTGCAATCACCCCTAAAGGATAAATCTCACATGAGGTGTTGAGAAATCAAAACTGTAACTTAGTTTTTTTTATATTATAAAAAAAGACCTTTGAATCTCAGCCATGAAAAATGCAAGCCGTGTTCCCAAGTTTTAGGCCCCCACCCCTATCCCTTCTAAGAAAAGGCACAACACATATTGATGGCAGGGGGTTCAGTTCCACTCAGAAGCGCTAAGAAATGCCTGATGGATCTGGCTACAACTGATTTATGTAGCACATAGATAAAAAGTAAATTGAATAGACTTTATGGTATTGGCACAGTGGCTGTTGTCATCAGTACTGATTGATTGTTGCCTGGAGTTCTCTTTAAATGTCAGAGAAAGCTGATAGAAATTATGCCCCGCTTGTTTGTAAGTGAAAGTAGTGCCGGTATAAATATCCACTTTGTTAACATGCTTAAGGAACACATATTAATGCCAGTATTTAATCGCACAGTATGAGAGAAATAGGCAGAGCTGGAAATATTTTGATGTTCAGGATGCAGTGAAGCAGTAGACAGAATTGCTCTTTCTCTGCTAGCCTGGCAGAACAATCTGAGAGCAGCAGGATGGAAAAGAGCGACTGGACTGAATGCCAGGCTATAGCTGTGCTCAACTATTGTGCACATTCTGTGCATGTGACTCTGATAGCAGACATGGGGCCACTTCTGCTCACAAGACCGGGCTACACAGAACGTTCCTCTACAACAAGAAGAAAGATTGTTATATTGTGATTACATGTGTAAAAATAACAGCATATAGCTTGATATTCAGTCAGGGTACACAGATTCCTCATATAATAGAGTTCTGTACTCTTTTTAAGATTGCTTTGCTAAATGTGACAACTCCTGCATTCATCCATGCTTCTAAGCTGTCTTTACCTACAGCTTCATGATCACTGACATTCTATTCAAGTAATACAGATTATATATTAAGTATTGATCTTTTCATAACACTCAAAATCTGCAGTGCTTTAGATGCATAGACAATTTGCTATAGGTACATATTCGATGTAATATCCCTACCACAGGTACACAGACAGACAAATAATTTACTGTAGAGCCTATTTGGGTAGAAATGTATCAGTCTGCCAGATTTTTAGATTGTGGGAATAATTCAAATCACATAAAGACATGCAACTATGTGAAGAACATGCAATGTTTCTCATGGTATTGCCTCTATGACACCAGTGTTTGCAAAGAGAGTGCAAACTAAATATAAGACCCCATACACACTATTAGACTTTCTGCAGATTTTTGTCTTCAGATTTACCAAAACCATGTAGTGCAAGGGCCTGCTTTAAACTCTTAAAGTGGTAGTATACCCTCCTATAATTTTCAGCCAAGGAAAATGCCAACTTGGCCTCTGTTTAATCTACAACTGCCATGATGCTGCACATGTGATCAGCTATGACACCAGCCATTGGATGGTTTGACAGTTTGGTTTAGAGCACAACCAATGGGAGTGTTACATTTCCGGCACATGCCAGACATGGAACTAGTTTTTAAACTGTTAAACAGATGGGTTTACTACCGCTTTAAGGTTTGACTTCATATTTTTTGGTTTTGGTAAATCTGAAGACAAAAATCTGCAGAAAATCTAATGCTGTGTATGGGGTTTTAGATTAATAAGGGACAACCACCCTAGGAGGAATTATGTAGACTTTTTAGTTAAAGGTGAAGTGTAGCTAAAATTATTTTTTTTTCTATACAGTTTTAGTTACATTACTTACCTATAATGAAGTATGCTCCATGTGCAGGCTGCTGGATTCTGTAGAAATCTTCTTTGCAGGACTGCTCTGTCCTCTTCCTGCTTCTGAACTTCCATCACTGTGTGATTTAACAGCTTTGGGTCTCCAGGCTCCACTGCACTAAAGATGATATGGTTCTTTCTATTGATCTATAAGAATAATGAGCTGCTTCACTGGCCAATAGGGATGTTCCGGAAGGACGAGGGGAAGGGCAAGCTAAAGCTTTACCGGTGAGAAACTGCCAGGAATTTGGGGACTTGCAATTAACCATACACACATTAACAAGTTTCAGCACTTTATTATTGATCATTTTGCAAAAACCTTTAATTATTATTATTTCACAGGATTTATATAACGCCGGCCATTTGTGCGGGGCTATACGAAATGTACCATTAGACCCCTTTCTGTCACGTGCCTGGTGGTGGAGGCTGACTTAAGCAGGGGTATCCTCTCTTGAGATCCTGATTCAAGAACCCCTAGTAGAGCAGACAGGTGGTTCAGGAGTGAGGATGGCACGAGGGTTGAGCTGGTCACCGGTGACAACTGAAGTGATGCTTCCGGACTCGTGCTGTTCAGAAGAATGGTGAAACAGGCTGGGTCGGTAACAGGAGGGCGGTGCAGTAAAGGAGGAGCAGGCAGGAGAATAGTCAGGTACAAGCAAAGTTCATCAACGGGCTGGCAGCAGAGGTACAAAGGAGCAGACAAGCCGGGTCACAGGAATAGATACAGGTAGCAAGTAAACAGGAAGCTCAGGTACACCAAACACTGTAGAATGGACCATACTGTTTGCAGGGTGCTGTCTGCTTAAATGGACAGTTTGGGCGTCAATGCCGGCGCGTGCAAACGTGCACAGGCGTGCACACGCGCTATGTATGCCCGCGCACAGGCATTCCAGCGGCCACGGATGATTCCTTACACTTTCACACCAGAACGTTTTACAGTCGCTTTTGCGCTAAAAATAGCGACTGAAAAGCGCCTGAAAATCTTTTACCGCTAACGCTCGGGCGGCCCTGGTGTGAAAGGGGTCTTAATGTTATAATATAGATCCTGTAAAAAATGGCACTTTCACACGGGGCGGATCCACTGGACGGACTCCACCAGCTCAGCGGGGCATCACTCCGTTGACCCCCCCTGAGCAGGCGGATGACAGGTCCATCTCAGCTCACTGTGACTCACCTGTCAGAGCCCCGCTGTTCTCTGTGGGGAGATCAGATGAAAACGGACATCCACTAGACGGATGGTGAACGTATTGTCAAATCCGCCTGTTTTGAACGGATCTTGTTGGATCGGTGTCAGCGGACACATCTCTGCTGACATCAGCCTGCCCATAAAAGTCAATGATTGGCCCGGAAAATGGACAGGCGGATCCGAGCAGGGCGATTGTATGAAAGGGGCCTAAAAGAAGCTGTCCGTATTTTGAAGAGGGATGTATGTCTACATATCTTAAGGAGTGTTACCAAACATCTCCTTATTTGTATTACTTATTTTATAGAACTGTTGAAAAAAAATTTAACTCATGTGCAGCACTACCACTGAAATGTGAAATCCGAAATTCATAAACTTGCTGAGAAAGTGGAGGTGACTAGATGATTATAGGTTACTTAATTTACAAGGAATCCTCTTGCTCCTCTCTGCTGTTGCATTTGCTCATAAGGGTCCAAATATATCAAAAATAAATGGAGGAAAAGGAAAACCACATAAACACTTTGCACTGTCCCCTTTTCAAGATGCCCTAAGCATTGACCTTCTGTTACCTCCATGCATTGTAATTCCACTGCTGTGTGCAGAACCAGCCCCATACTTCTTCTGCTCTCCTTTCTTGAACATTATTACACATTTACATGCATACATTATTTGATTAGTTAATTACTTTCTGTTTTGACACATTTTGTAGACAAGTCCCCGCATCAGAGGTTTTTTCTTTGCTTGTTTGTATATTAACAAATTCTTTTTTTTAGAATGGAATAGGCTGCAAATGACTATATAATTTCAGTGATGGATAAATACTAAATTAAAGCTGGCCATATTCAGAGAAAATTGGTTTTGTGGAAACTACTAATCAGACCCATCCAAGCTTGCCGCCACATGCACCTTTTGTAGTGAATCTGATCTGATCAGATGATCTGCTTATCACTGACTATGGAGATGAAGGTTATAACCACTCACCAATGCTTTGTCCCCATGGATCAACAAAACTCTTGGCTGAAACTTTATAATCCATCAGATCCCTTGTGCCGCTAATGTCCATCTCCCAATGTCCTTTGTTATGACTGATCTCTTTGCATGAATGGGAAGATTTTCACATGGAAGCTCAAATAAAGTTCATATGCTCTAATTCAGGGGTAGGCAACCTGTAGCCCTCCAGCTGTTGTGGAACTACATTTCCCATGAGGCACTGCAAGGCTGGCAGTTACAATTACTCCCAGAGGCATGATGGGACTTGTAGTTCTGCAACAGCTGGAGGGTCCCAGGTTGCCTACCCCTGCTCTAATTATTACCAGTTTATGGCTGCTTTTAATACTAAAGTTATTCTCTGTAGTTCCTCGCCAACACAGAGAAGCACTTGAATTCAAGGCATGCTATATTTTACATAGTGATATGGAGTCCAGCTGGAACCAATATTACTATGTATATATACAAATATCTGACAAATGCCCCTGGAAGCTGAAAATCACTGATGTAGACACCACTATTCCAGTGATCTCCACTTTTTTCTGGGTCCTGTGATGAGCGGCTGGCCGGATGCATTGTGAGCACAGAAGGTTTGCCATTCAGCATGAGCACCATTCAGGGAAAGTACTGCATTTTCTGAACGAATGCCTAACATTCTCTGATTGGATGAGATGGAGAGCGTGACATCCCTGGTCCTTGCCTGAAATTATTCTGATTGCCACCAGTCATATTCAAACCTGTTATGGAAAAAAAGAATAAGAGAAGGAACATTAGAAGCTCTTTGGGGGATATGTAGATGTGCAAACAGTCTTTCCTTTAAGTAAGGCAATATATATTGGCGAATTTGGTTTTGCAAAGGAAACAAAATCTGTATGGAGTGTAATTAGCTATGGTAGGACACTCTGTAAACTAGTGATCAACTGGTGATAGAGGGGTGCATGCAGCTCTCTAGTACATCTTTGTCAAGATTGGGGGCTATGTGTAGGTTAGGGTTAAGTCAGGGGAATCCAAGTCCACATATCTTAGGGAAGATCACTGGAAGTGATGTCACCACAAGAAATCGACATAAAGGCATACGTATATGTGAGCTGTCTGGCAACTTTGAGTTTGATTTACTAAAGTCAAAGAGGCTGTTCGCTTTGTAAGGAGCGGCTTAGTATAATGAGTAAAAAAATCACTTTACAAAGAATACCCAACAATTTGCAACCCCCCCCCCCCAAAAAAAAAAACAAAACAAAAAATGCATTTTTGTTTGCACATGACTGGATGGTAGAAGTCAGCATAGCTTTACCTTATTCATTTAGCTAAGGGAAAATTCCCTCGCTAAATGAACAGCCTATTTGCCTATAATAAATCAACCTCTTGTTCACATTTATTAAGGTGGATTTACACCACTGGAAATTACTTTAATACTTGTGGTATATAGGTTTGTATGCTGCTTGTTTATGGAAATACTTTAAAACATAATTTATTGGTAAATGATTTCTACAGTAGCGTTTGCTTAAATTTGCTTGGTGCTGCACTTTTTGCAAATACTTTGTTGCACTTGACAAATCAAATTATAATAAAGTAACATGAAAAAAGTGGTAAATTATATAAAATATTAAAAATTAAAAGCACACCCTGTTGCCCCATACGACCCAAATGCAAAGGTGCACGTAGGGTGCACTTGTGTATATAAACATAAATTTCACCTTACCTATGAAGTACTGTCACATTATTATAATTGACAGTTCGCTCTGATAAAAGTAAGCATCTGTAGGTGTACAGAGGTGTCTGCAGTTCAGTGTAGTAGGACACCTCAGAGATTGGAAATCACAAATCCCATGCTGGCATTGGCACACTAGATGTGTTCCCTAGATAGCATGTGTGTCATCAGCAGCTGCTGGGATGCCTCATAGGTAAGAAGCATTCTGTGAAGGCAACACATTTCATTTTACTTATGAAATGATGATGTTTAGCTGCCATTTTTAATTTTGTAATTTAATTTAATTTTTACTGTAATCAACCTGATAGCTTCTGACAAGTTCTCTGTCAATAAATAAATGATAAAACCAGGCTGAAATTTGTGTCAGGGTCGGTGCTATAAAAAGATTAGCAGAGAGCTTGTCTATTCACAGCACAGCTCTGCAAGTATCTACCTATGTGGAGAGGGGGTGTGTGTCTTTCCTCCAGTTAGCTGTCATACAGTGTATGGCAAGAATACACACCCACGGGTGAATTAGGAAGAGAACATTCTAACAGAACATGCACTTTCTAAACCATGTATAAAACTGAAGACAGTAGATATGCAAGTAAAACTTGTGTATGAGGATTTGTTTCATCTCTGTGTATCATCTAAGGATTTTCACTTCACTGGGTATTGGAAAGGGTTTACATCCACTTTAATTAACAGTTGAACAAATATCATGCAGCATTTGCAAACTTACAAAATGTTGTTTTTAACTTGTGAAAATTTTAAAAATTGCCATGATTGAAAAGCGGTTACATTAGCAGATTCATATTTGGGATATGTTGCTCCTATTTAGGAATTTTTTTCTTGGTGCTCAGCCTAACTATGGCCGGAAAACATAATTTCTTCTCTTTCTTCATGCTTAGATTTCTGTAAGAATGAAGAGCAGAATTCAATCAGAACCTGCAAGAGAAGTGCAATTTGAAATTTAAATTTAAAATTAATAGACCTGTAGAGCAGTTGAGGCTGCATATGCAGTCCTTGCTCTCTAACTAATTGCTCATACCTATTCTATATCAAGAGTACTTCTACAAGTGTTTATGCCGAGGCTCTGCTAAAGAATTGAGAAAAGGGTGTCATCAGAATTGCTGGAATGTATAAAACCAGCATTTCCTATTGTACTAATATAAAACAATCCTCACATTCAGTCTTCAGCATTGTATTTATGTATTTATAAATACACATATAGACAGTGATCATTTTGTGTTGGATCCAAAGATGTCCGAGGACTGATAGCTATACAATTTACATCACTATGCAGTGCCTTCACTGAACGCTATCCTCATGGCTCTGTATCTCTGTTACTTACTGTGCTGGTGATTCCTCATGACAGGTGGGCTGTAGGTCAGCTTTTGTACTAGCGCCCCGGGGACTTTAATTTCCCTGCTGCTTGTCGTGTGCAGTGATCTTTACTAATCACGTTAGTTTAATTTAGCATCATGCAGCTCATATGATGAGTGAAAGACTTCCAACACAGGACCAAATGTGCCACAACCCAGACTTGCCCATCAGACCTTCCCTTTTCCAAAGCATTAAGTTGTTTTTTTATGCATTACAGTGCTTTACACACACACAAACACACACACACACACACACACACACACACACACACACACACACACAAACACACACACATTTCGTGACATTACGTATTTTTTTGTTGAATTACGA
>BLSH010063816.1:958020-998428 GCA_018402905.1 Glandirana rugosa
GAAAACACTCTATGACACACATATATATAATATATATATATATATATATATACACACAGTATCTCACAAAAGTGAGTACACCCCTCACATTTTTGTAAATATTTTATTATATATTTTCATGTGACAACACTGAAGAAATGACACTTTGCTACAATGTAAAGTAGTGAGTGTACAGCTTGTATAACAGTGTAAATTTGCTGTTCATTCAAAATAACTCAACACACAGCCATTAATGTCTAAACTGCTGGCAACAAAAGTGAGTACACCCCTAAGTGAAAATGTCCAAATTGGGACCAATTAGCCTTTTTCCCCCAAGGTCTCAGGTGTGTTAAATTTGGTGTTATCATTCTCACTCTCTCATACTGGTCCCTGGAAGTTCAACATGGCACCTCATGGCAAAGAACTCTCTGAGAATCTGAAAAAAAAAGAATTGTTGCTCTACATAAAGATGGCCTAGGCTATAAGAAGAATGCCAAGACCCTGAAACTGAGCTGCAGCACAGTGGCCAAGACCATAGAGCGGTTTAACAGGGCAGGTTCCACTCAGAACAGGCCTCTCCATGGTCGACCAAAGAAGTTGAGTGCATGTGCTCAGCGTCATATCCAGAGGTTGTCTTTGGGAAATAGACGTATCAATGCTACCAGCAGAGGTTGAAAGGGTAGGGGTTCAGCCTGTCAGTGCTCAGACCATATGCCGCACACTGCATCAAATTGGTCTGCATGGCTGTTGTCAGGGAAGGAAACCTCTTCTAAAGATGAAGCACAAGAAAGCCCACAAACAGTTTGTTGAAGACAAGCAGACTAAGGACATGGATTACTGGAACCATGTCCTGTGGTCTGGTGAGACCAAGATAAACATATTTGGTTCAGATGGTGTCACGCGTGTGTGGCGGCAACCAGGTGAGGAGTACAAAGACAAGTGTGTCTTGCCTACAGTCAAGCATGGTGGTGGGAGTGTACAAAACAATGACCACTGCCCTCACCTATAACTGGCCTTTGCAGCAAGGCACATTGGAGAGCAACAAACACTGAAAAAAAGAGGCCAAAGAAAAATCCAAGGCAGATACCAAGCTCTACTTACCAACCAGCCTGCGACCAGCCACATTAATCTGTCTAATAGTATGCGCTTAAAAACAGGGGTTTAGTTGCACAAATTTGCAAATGCATGCGTTGGCTACAGGCCCTGTCAAGGCAGCCTGTGATCTGAAGTCCTATCTCTGACTTGTGAGAGACTCCACAGTGGGAGCACATGCATTTTTATAAGATATGTGAAGGCAGATGGACTGGAGGGGGCCCCACCCCTCTCTAAAGGTACAGGGGCACATTGAGCACCCAGCATATAGCCCAATAGCAGCAAAGATATCAATGCAAGCATACAAAACAATGACCACTGCCCTCATCTATAACTGGCCTTTGCAGCAAGGAGCATGGGGGGCAACAAACATTGAAAAAAGAGGCCAGGGATATATCCAAGGCAGATACCAAGCTCTACTTACTGACCAGCCTGTAACCCACCAGATTAACCTGTCTAACAGTATGCGGGGCCTGTAGCTTACTCATGCATTTGCAAATTTGTGTAACTAAACCCCTGTTTTTAAATGCATACTGTTAGACAGGTTAATCTGGTTGGTCACAGGCTGGTCAGTAAGTAGAGCTTGGTATCTGTCTTGGATTTATCCTTGGCCTCTCTTTTCGATGGTGGTGGGAGCGTCATGATCTGGGGCTGCATGAGTGCTGCCGGCACTGGGGAGCTATAGTTTATTGAGGGAACCATGAATGCCAACATGTACTGTGACATACTGAAGCAGAGCATGATCCTCTCCTGGTGGCCAGTGTTGATGAACCTCCTTACATTGGAGGGGGGGGGGAGTAAAGTGCCCCTTGTCATTGGCGTTCAATGTTGACAAGCCCTTTACATTGTTGGTAGGCATACATACTTTACTTTGGTGCTCATGTGTGCAGAGGCCAACATGCTGACAAGAAAAGAGAATTGTGCACAGAGATGAACTTTTCCGACATGCACATTTACCAGGCAAAGAGGTGTGTTCTTGACTAAGGTATGATTCTAATGCATTAGTATTACACCTGGCTTTTTTTGTTTGACAGGGGAGCCTAGATTACAAAGCTGGCTGAATAGAATTATACATTTTTAAATAAAAAACACTCCAATGCAGTGTATGTGTTTAGCAGCTTGCTGGAAGTTTAGATGTAAGCTTATATTTATATATGCTAGATAAAAATTTTGAAAGGTTGAAGTTTTATTTTAATTAGTAACTCGCCGTGAGCTTTAATAGTGTTTGATAATACGAACATGAATTTGTATCTTTCATTCTCATTTGTTAACCCCTTCCCGCCATCACCTCCAGGACCCCTTAAGAACATCTAAATGCTGAGATGTAGGCGCAGGCATCAGATCATGTGACCGCTGTGATTGGCTGTCACAGCGGTCACATGATTGGAAAGCTACTGATTGCTTTCCAGTCCCTGCTGGTATGTCTGCTGGAAGTGAGCAGGGCACGTACTCTCAGCACAGAAATGTGTTTACATCCCAGATAGCAAGAAATTGTGCTACAAGTTTGAAAATGACTTGCTAAACTATTGTTAGACTCACCAGGCTTCACAAGTTTGTTGCACAATTTTAGCAAGTCCACATTGCATGACTCCAGATCAACTTTCCTTGCAAACATTCTGCAAGTCTGCTGCAAGTTCTGGTTCAGTTATGCTGTGCAATAGTCATCCCACCACAGGGGTCACTGTGGCTGAATTTTCATGTTGTAGACTTGCGGAGCTCTTGCTGTAGACCACTGCAACTTTGCTCTTGCTAGAATTGGCAAATTGGCAAAGTGTCAACTAGAACTCAGGTTTCACGTGTTTTGCAAGTCTACAACTTGCCATTGAAAATGTGCAGCAAGTTAACAGACTTACAATTCAACACTGCCACAGATGTGTGGCAAGTTAAGTTCTCTATATCTGGGATAGGGCTGCATATATGCGGCCTCTCAGCGTTAATGTCTACCCACCGAGAGGCCACATGGATTCTGGGGCAGTTGGGTTTTGCTACAACCTACAGGAGAAATTGGACAATGGCAAACAAAAAATTCTTTGACCAGTTAAGTATATCCTCTCCCGCATGTTTCTGCTTTTTTGCTAATGTCCTAGGAGGATGGATGCTGAGACAATATTAGCCATTTTCTCCCTTTTCAGTTGTTTAACTGGTTGACCAACAGCTTTTTTGTTTGTCAGTGTCTAATTCCACCTGTAGGTGGCAGTATAACCCAGTTGTCTGAGATTAACTGAAACCTGTGTCCCCTTAATGAACCCCAAAACAAGGATTTTATGGTACAGTAAGTACAAAAATATTGTGCTATGATTTTTATTTTCCCATTTCCCATTAGTCTTGTAGGCTTTCTGTTTACATGGGAGAAAGGCTGCAGTGGAGAGGAGTTGCTTTGTGTTTAATGACCAGCTATTTAAAAAAAAAAAAAACAAATATTAGTACATTGTTTGAGATGAACCACATTTCCTTATCCAATACTTCATGGAACATTCTGTTTTCATTTAATGGGTGCATCCAGAGTAAAAAGAAGACCTGAGTAAATTGCTATCCTGTTTACATAGTTGTTATTGAAATGTGCGTTTTCCCAGAATTATCCTTGAAGTTTTTGTTTTATTGCGGAGTTGTGTTACAGAATTTTGTAATTTCTAAGAGCAAAATTATTCTTCATATTCTATAAGTAGACATGGCATTTTTTTACCAATTACAAGCAATCTGTTTAGCTACACACAGTTCTTTGGATGTGTTTGCATAGTAATTGATAAGTTTCATTGGGTTCTACAGGGTAAAGCAAACTGAAGACAACGCTCAATGAAACCTTCAAAGTCACTTGTAAATTGTGTAAAAAATATTTATTAAAACCTTGGATAGTGTATGACAAGGAATACATAAAAACAATTCCTTCATTTAGTGACAATTTTTGTGGTCCACAGTCCTCCATCCTCTTCATCCAAATCTTCCCACTGGCCACCACAGTTGGGGACTCCCTAGCACTGGCATCCCAGCCCATTCAGTTGCCCAAGCCACCGGGAACAACAACTGTTCCCACACAGTGACTTCTTCCCCTGTGGATTCCTTAATGCTCCACCCTCACCACCCAGGATTTCTACAGGTCTCTATAGTCCGGGTCCCCAGAGCTGTGGTATTTTGGTTCACCTAGCATATGGCTTGTTACACTATCTGCACTGGTGTCTATTGCTGATTGCCATCTTCTATTTTAATCATCTCATGGATTGATACTTGTTTTTATATATTTTTTTCTTCTTTTTATGTATTCCTTGTCATACACTATCCAAGGTTTTAATAAATGATTTTACACAATTTACAAGTGACTTTGAAGGTTCCATTGAGCGCTGTTTTCAGTTTGCATTATTTGATTCACCATTCCAGTGATTGTCAGCAGCTCTGTTTTCCTTCAACATCTACACATGAGGATATTAAGTTTCCCAGCAATGACATTAGCTCTGGTTGTAGCGCTTACAGGATATTTTTGATTATAATAGCTTTGTTCTACGGGGTAAAGGCAGTGCACTGAAGGACAACACTGCTGTGTATATTTCAGTATAGCACCTACGTTGCTGCACAATGCAATCATTGTTGTAGGATTAACACCGCTATTCCTGTGTTTTATGAATCTCTCCCCCAGCGCCAGCTGTAAAATTAACTGCGCCTCTCATTGCCTCCTTTCTGCCATTAACGGAGGTACTTGCACACAGAGGGGGTTGTAAAATATATACTTTATTGCATACACTAATCACTGAAGTTGTGCATTTCACAGAAATGCCAGAGAATCATAGAACATAAGGGCAGGTAAAGAGTCAGGCTGTGCTTGTTCAGTACTACTTTCTTTTGTAAAAAGTTCAAATTTGTGTTTGTATATCTATGAGCAAGGCTTAGTTTTGCTGTTTATTTTTGGGTTGTATTCTTAGTTAAAAGAGACATTTTTTTTTTTTTTTTTTAAACATCCTTACCTAGGTGAATGCAGCATGGGTCCGATGCTGCATCTGTCCCCTGCCAGCTCTAAGACTAAAAACTGAGTGATCAAACCCTGCTGATCTCACTGGAGCGCTGGGCCGTGGAGGGGGTGGGAGCAGCTGGCTCAGGCTCTCAGCAGCTCGCTGAGAGGCTAAGCCAGGTGCTAGTGTAGTCTCTTTAGTGGATCCTGACCATATATATGGTCATGATCTTTCCCCAGCCTGGACCGGCTCTGTGACGTGGCTTCAGCCCACTGCCAGCTGAAAATGGGTCACAGGTGTACACAATGAACTGCACTCCTGTGATCCATAGGAGAGGTATAGCCAAACAAGCTAGATTTAAAAGGAAGTATAGTTGTTTTCTTTGGTGTATTATATATGTACAATTCATCCCAATCCAAATTTATAAAAAAAAATTCCAGGTATGATATATTTTTACATAGTTACATTTGTCCAAGCTGGACCATACCTGGCCAATGCCCCTGGAAACTGGAAGAAGACACTACTCCAGTGATCTCCACTTGTTTTTAGGTTTGCGCCGAACCACCAGCCTGATGCATTATGAACACAGGAGGTCAGCTGCTTGGCACTGGTGTCATCCAGAAAAGGCTTTACTTTTTTTGAATGAATGCAAAGCACTTTCTAATTAGCTGAGACAGAGAGCGTGATGTCACCACCCCACCTCTTCACTTGTCCAATCAGAGAATGCTTTACATTCATTCAAGAAATGCAAAGTACTCTCTAAATAGTGCCCATGCTGAGTGGTCAACCTCCTGTCTTAGCAATGAATCATGGCAGCTGTTCAGGGCAGGATCCAGAAGTAAGTTGAGATCACTGGCATAGCGTGCCTACTTCAGTGATACCTAGATTCCAGGGGAATCAGCTAGGTATGGTATATACATAGTTACATTTGTTCAATCTGGTCCAGTTTATTAGACTATCAGACCAGACCACCTTATTCCATCGCTGCCCCATTGTGGGTACTTTTAGCTGTGGACACTGGTCAGCATGGGCACCCTGACTGGTCTGTGGCTACGTATCTCTGTACACAACAAACTGCAATGCACTCTGTATTCTGACACCTTTCTATCAGAACCACCATAAACTTTTTTCAGCATTTTGAACTACACTAGCTCCTCAGATGGAGATGGTAAGATGGATTCTATACTAAACAACCAGTGACTGCATGGCAGAATGCTCACTATGATAAACCCATTTGTATAACACCCTTTTGACATTCTTTGGCCCTTAGGAACCAAAGGAGCCCATTAAGTTAAAACTGTCGTATCAACTGTCATTTTTTAATTTAACCTGGAAACCTCTTTAAATGCCTCATAAAGAATAGCTGAAATAGCTGTTTTATTTAAAAACGTATCCCTGGCTGCGTTACAGGACAAAGGATTAAATTAAAGCTTGGCTGTCTACAGAAGGTGCGCTGCTGGTGGAAAACTCATTAAATGTGCCAAAATATTTTCATTCTTGGCTGGGCCTGAATGCCGATGCAAGCCCCAGTCATTACTGCACTACTGTGATGCAGTGGGGCACGTGGCCAGAACTGGACTTGTGATCACCATATTTCTTTTCAATGTGCCTTATGTTATTTTATCGTTTCTAACTTTGTGTCCTGCCCATCGGTCTAACATACTTTCCTGAAAGAGCCAGCCAATAGTTTAATGAATAATGTGTGTGGTGCTGTGTCATTACATTGGCATATTGCTTGACTCAAATCCCTGCAGGGTGGGGCAGGCAAAACCCTGCAGGTGGGGTTCAAATGTATTGCTGCCTTGGATAGATATTATAGATTATTGCTGTTTTGGGGGTTATAATAATTGACCATGTTTGGGGGACTTTATTATAAAGTATTTCTGCCTGGAAGTTATTTTAATTTAAAAAAACATTCCCGGTAACAATGTATACCACGCAATCCAAACGCATCAACTTCTAGAAACCATGCTCACTCAATGTAAGCTGGGCCACAATGACCATACAGCTATAAAACAAAGATAGCATACACTTACTGCTTCATAGTCCTGCTTACATGCATCATCCTAGTTCCAAAACTGAACAGCAATAATGTTGAAGTTCAGATCACAGTCATCACAGGGTTGGCAAAAGGTAACAGAATGTTGCTGTGAATACGGATGATTTGCCTGTCGGGGGTCCTAGCCACTGGCATCTCAACAGGTGAGTGTTGTGGTGCCAGTCCTGCTAATGCTTTAGAGCTGTTCTGAGTGACATTACTACAGGTCTCAGCATCCCTGCTGACGCATTCCAATTGTGTCAATAACCTCGATATTTCAATTTATTGATGCCTGGGGTGTGAAATAATAATTCAATGCAACCTGTGGGTGGTCATTTCTAGAATTTCATTGCCACCTGGGACTTGGGATGGGAAGTTACTTAATTTATTGCTGTATGGGATGATTATTAAAATGCTCTAGAACAGGGGTAGGTAACCTGGGGCCCTCCAGCTGTTGCAGAACTACAAGTCCCATCATGCCTCTGGGAGTAATTGTAACTGCCAGGCTTGAAATGCCTCATGGGAAATGTAGTTCCACAACAGCTGGAGGACTACTGGTTGCCTACAACTGCTCTAGAATATATATCTTGTTGACTAAGGTATATAGCATAGTACTGCAAGAGTTTTGTGATGAGGCTTGCTTGTTATTGCCCCTTGCCTTTTAACCACCTCCCAACCACTCACCGTAAATATGCTGAAAGTGGGAGGGAGGCAGGGGCAGGCACAATTGTGTACCTGTACATCAGGCTTTCTCCCAGGCTCAGGGTGTACGTGTGAGCGCCCCCCTGCCGATCTGAAAAGCCTGGAGGAAAAACAGCCAGATAGTAAAGTAAAAGTAGAGCACATTACACACATTACACATTGTTAGGTACACAGTAAACACCTTAATTGCCCCTAGATTTTAACCCTTTCCCAGCCAGTGTTATTAGTACAGTGTCAGTGCACAGTATTATCACTGTATTAGTGTCCCTATCAATGTCGTGTCAGTGACCCTCCCAGATGGTGTCTGTTTGCCCCAGATTGCCCGCCACCTTATCACCGTCTCACTATGAGTCGCTAATCACCACCATTATAGTATAGCGTCCATAGTTGCGTAAATTCCAGTATATATACCATAGTTTTTAGACGCTATAACTTTCGCACAAACCAATTAATATTTACTTATTGGGATTTTTTTTTTTTTTTTACCAAAGATGTAGCAAAATACATTTTGTCAATTAATAAAGCCATTTGTTTTTTTATTGGATATGTTTCATGACCGAAATGAGAAAATATAGTTTTTTTTCCAAAATGGTAAGTCTGTTTTCATTTGTATAATAAAAAATAAAAATCCCAGTAGTGATCAAATACCACCAAAGGAAAATTCTATTTGTGTGGAAAAAAATGTATACATTTATTTACATATAGTGTCGCATGACTGTGCAATTGCCAGTTAAAATAGCACAGAGCTGAATAGCTAAAAATGCCCTGGTCAAAGGTGGTGAAACCTTCCGGAGGTAAAGTTGTTAACCACTTTACAACCACCCACCACACATATACTGCAGCAGGGCAGCTCCTCTGCCGAGGTAGCCCCGGCTGTGCTGTGATTGGCTGCAGCACCAACCAATCAGCGGCTGCCGGCTGCCGTAACAAAAAAATCGGCTCCAGACATTATTGCAGAGAGCCCTGTGTAGGTAAACAAACACAGGGCTCTCTTCTGACAGTAGCAATGAGCTGTTTTTTTCTTCCTGTAAAGCAGAAAGTAAAAAAAACCAGCACATTGCTTAGTATAAGCAGCACACACAGTACCACATGTTGGCCACACCGTTAACCCTTTGATTGCCATAGATGTTAACCCCTTCCCTGCCAATGTCATTAGTACAGTGACAGTGCATATATTTAGCACTGTTCACTGTATTGGTGTCACTGGTTCCCGAAAAATTGTCACTTGGTGTCCGATTTGTCCACTGCAATATCGCAGTCCTGCTAAAAGCCGCTGATCGCCATTACTAGTAAAAAATAAATAAAAATTCCATGAACACATCCCATAGTTTGTAGACACCATAACTTTTGGGCAAACCAATCTATACACACTTATTGGAATGTTTTTAACAAAGAAAAATATGCAGCAGAATACATTTTGCCTAAATTGATGATGAAATTTGATTGTTTTATTGGATATGTTTTATAGCAGAAAGTAAAAAAAAAAAATAGTTATTTTTTTTCAAAATTGTCAGTCTTTTTTTTGTTTATCCACTTCACCCCCGGAAGGATTTCCCACGCTAGGACCAGAGCACTTTTTACGATTTGGCACTGTGTCGCTTTAACTGACAATTGCGCGGTTGTACGACATTATACCCAAACAAAATTTGCGTCCTTTTTCCCCATAAATAGAGCTTTCTTTTGGTGGCATTTGATCCCCTCTGCGTCATTTCTGATCGCCGCTATAAACAAAAAAAGAGCGACAATTTTGCAAAAAAAACAATATTTCTTACTTTTTGCTAACATGCAAATCCAAAAAAAAAAAAAATATATATAAAAAAACCAAATGTATTCATCGGTTTTGGCCAATTTATATTCTTCCTCGTATTTTTTGTAAAAAAAAATCTCAATCTGCGTTTATTGATTGGTTTGAACAAAATTTGCCACGTTTACAAACCATGAGAATTCATTTTTGGCGTTTTCACAATTTTTTTTTTTTTTTTTTACTGGTAATGGCGATCTGCAATTTTTATTAGGACTTTGATATTGGGGTGGACATGTCGGACATTTTTGACATTTTTTGGGGCCAATGACATTTATACAGCGATCAGAAATTCAAATATCCACTGATTACTGTACAAATGTCATTGGCAGTGAAGGGGTTAACCTGGGGGGGTGCTCTAGGGGTTAACTGGGTTCCCTGGGCGTGTTCTAACTGTGAGGGGGCTGGGCTGTCAGGGGCACCAGAGATCAGTGACAGGGATCTGTAGATCTCTTAGATGCTGCCTGACAGCGTGGGGAAACGCCATATTTATATTGGCAATTCCCCATTTTTCTTCTGTGGTAAGCAATCGCAGCTCGCCGGCGGATATCAGGTCCACCCGAGCCGCGGGCATGAGAGCTCGCCGGGGGCGGCACCTGCGAGCCACCGTTTAAAGACGCCGACTCGCGGGTCGCTGCCACTCTGCAGCAGTAAATGTACATGAGCCGGTCGGGAACCGGTTAAAGTGGAAAAAATAAAAACCGCAGAGGTGATCAAATACCATCAAGAGAAAGCCCTATTTGTGGGGAAAAAAAGGACATACATTTTAGTTGGGTACAACGTCGCACGACCGCGCAATTGTCAGTTAAAGCAACACAGTGCCTTATCGCAAAAAATGCCCTGGTCATAAATATGGGTAAACCTTCCAGAGCTGAAGTAGTTAAATTAATCCCTCAATGTGGCCACAACCACCACAACCTTCCCTATGATGCTCTGGGTCTTTTAGAATCCTAGAAATTCCCCAGCTGCAAGCACTTGTTCTCAACATGCCACTCCTTGGCTCATTAACGTGCAATATGTGAAAAATTCTTAAGCTGCAACTTGTTTAACAAAGTGGGTTTGAGCTGTGGCACCGCAGGTCAGTGTCAGCAAATGACTGCTCTGGAGAGAAGTGTGCCAGCATTATTCCATGGCACTGCAGGGGGCCCCCAGCTTCATCAGATGTTATTAACTGAAATTAGACAAGCTGGAGGATGGAGAAATGAAAAAGAACATGTCTACAGGAGACGCACTTAAGAGAGAAGTGGCTGAAATGAGAGCGCCTTACAAAACATTGCCAATCTCTCGGCATGAGGCAGTAACCAAGCGCCAGGGTATGATGATTGAACTCTTACGGGATCTGCGGTGACTCATTACTCTAAATTTATACATCGACATCTGTGTGCATGCCGCACAGCATCCTAAACACCCGGTGTGCAAAAGGAACACAGAGCAAGGTCAACAGAGCTGACACTCAACAGGAGTGTCTTTCTAATGCAATACAGGTAAGTATAGGAAAGTTTATGCAGCTTCTAGAGCTTGTGAGTTATATGGATGGTAAATATATTTCATGATTTGCACTACCCTCGCAGAAAGGTTTTGAGCCCGATTTAGAGAAACGACTGGAAGAGGCACAGTGCTGGGCTAAAGAATGATCTGTTATTTCTGGATTAGCTGCTCACCGACAACACAGCAGAAAAGCAAGCTGTGATAAAGGTTTAGGCTGGATTAAAGATATCATGCAATTTCCTGAGTCAAAGTATGATTCTTGAAAGCTTTTCAAAACCTAGAGGGGTGACAAATAAATACCAGTACAAATAAAAATAATTTTTGCCTATAATGATCAAACAGGTGTAAAAAAAAATAAAGATGGAACCTAATGACAACAGCTGTAGTTTTCTTAAAACCAGCCAGTATCAGTAGGTGAAAATGGGATATGGCATAAGACCACAAAGACTCATTGATACACAAGAATGAAAGCAAAATACATCTAAACAAACTAGTTGGTTTTTAAAATTGTTTGCATTTTAGTCTTTCAATATTAAATAAGATGATTTGGTTTCTTGCAGCTTGCTTCTACGCAAGTCAGGATGCAGCAGCTTTTATCTTGGCTGCTTTAATAATAAATGTTGTTGAGCGGCTGATACTAATAGGATAAAGCCAATAGATTTTCTGATTACTAATGAAAGGACCTTAAAGCATAACTGTACAAATTAGAAAAATGCTAACTGTGCCACAGGCAGCATTGGAATGCTTGCACATGAATCAGTCTAGTAGTTATGCATCCTTACTATTGGAGTGTGAGGCTTGCGCACAATGTTGACAGCCTTCTTCGCTGGTGCTGAAATAATCGATTATGTGTACAGTTGTTCTTTAGGCATATGTAATATACTAATGTATACCTCTTTTGGCTCTTTGCTAGCTCTAAGAAAATCAAACTCAGCAATTTATTTGTAGTTGGTTTCCACTATACATACTATAGTCCATTGTTTCACAACCTTTTTCAGCCAAGGCACCCTTTAAAATGATGCACCCCATTCTAAAATGTAAAACAAAACTAATAGTTTTTACATAAAGCAGCAACACCCACACATGTATGGCACCCAATATTAGAGGTGATTTATTCTTTCAAAGCAAATACACCTTTGCATACTGGTACTGACTAGTATTCCATTGTTTCTCTTCTCCCTCAGTTTCTCTCCCTCTCTTTCTTTCCAAATGTGGCCCTAGTGCTAACAGAGAGGGATAGGGGAGGGACAAATAAGGATGCTCTGCAGGCACCTTACTTCCTCCTTGGTTGTTAGGGCGCCAGCAGCTAGAAGGTTGCAGAGGTGCACAATGAAAACCTGTGACTTTGTGTAACCGAAAGGCAGGCTTGATATATCCACTGGCTTGTATGCAATTTTTGGGCAATTTTTAAGCAAGGCACCCCTGAAGAAACCTGAAGGCACCCTGAAAAAGGATGCTATAGTCAATACTGTAATTTCTGAAAGGGGGGTTTGGGGCCCACCAGCCATCCAAGTTCTGAGAACTCACCATAGGATAAGAACACAGTATCCACTGTATTGTGCAAAGTATACATTTACACCGCAGAAACATTATTAGGTGCAATATAAATGTATTCACTGAATTTAAGGTTTTAGCAGATATTTAAATCTGATTATATATTTGTTTTAATTGTGTAGTGCAGCATTATATATGTTTAGGGCCCATTATTTAATCCATTAAAATGGATCTTCTAACCGTGTCTTAACTTACACCTTTAAACAAATTTATTAAAGGATTTGTAAAATCCTGACCCAGACTTACGCCAAAATCTCCCTGTTGCCCTTTAGAGCATGTCCCAGCACTATTATTTTTCTTTCACTTTGTTTCCACTTTTGTTACTCACTGTGATGTCTTCATGAGGCTTTCAAATTTCATGCAGCGACGTCTGCTGGGTGGAGGAATCAGCAAGGTGCCCTACATTAGGTCCTATTCATGTAGGCACGTCCCCCTAAAAACTATATCTCCCATTGTCCATGCAGCTAATGCCAAAACCAGGAGGTATGTTTTCCAAATAGCATGTACATTGGCATTATGGTTAAGCATGTTATTTAGAAAATAAACCTCCTGGATTTTGGCATTTGCTTTGCGAACCCACCTCTTTTTCTTTCATGGTGGATTTGGCAGCCAAGCAGGGCTGGAGTGTCAGTGACATACTGAAGGTGGATGTGGGCTGGATACCTTAGCAGCAGCCAATCTGTTCTCATTACATATCCCAATTGTTCTCTCCCTAGACACTATTGGAGGAATTCACAGAGTGTCATAGACACCCTTGAGAATTCTGTTGGGGCACAGCACCGGAAGTGTTGGTGCCTGCGCTCAATTCATGCACCTGTCATAGACGGGTACATGACAGGTACTTGAATCTGTGTATGGCTGCACTGGGCACTCCATTCTACTGGATACACCATTAATAGTGCACTTATTCACACCCAGCCAAGCAGACAGGAACTCAGATAGGTCTGATAACACTGCTTGGGATTTTAGTATAACAGAGGCATTTAGGAGCTTTAATATTAATAAAGAAGTGGTTTCCATATTGCCAATATTATTTTGATTAAAGCTAAAATGCACTTCAAATTAAACCATTCCATAAGCTTAATATAAAAAGTAGCTCCAAGTAAATCAACACAATTGAACTTACAAATGTTAAAATTCTGAGCAACGATGCCTAAGACAACCACACATTTAAAGAACGCACACACATACACCGTGGTTCTATCTAAGGATTTTCAATGTCGGAAGCTTTTTCGCCATCAATGGACAAACGGGGGAATTTATTAGAGCACTAACAACAAATTTCCTGTGCAATGGCTGTTTAAAGGTGATGTGTGGAGTTAATAAAAAAAACAAACCTACATACCTCAATGCTGCAGCGTGTCCCATGTCCGCTCTAAGACCTAGAACTGAGTGATCACATGACCACTGATCGCTCAGTTCTTAGTCTTCTTGGAATAGAGAGCAGTGATTGTCAGTCTGTGCTCTGTCCTTCCAGCACTCACTGAAGCACCATGCTGGAGATGGGGCGGGTGCAGCTGGCTTCAGCTTTCAACCACACTCTGACAGCAGGAGCCAGCTGTCAATCAGGCAGCTGGGCGGATCCAAACAATATGATCGGTATCCTTGCAGAGCCTGGAGTAGGTCTGCGACAAGAACAGACAGCGAGCTTTAGCTTGCTGTTGACTGATTCTGGGTGACAGGAGAGCAAGTGCACTCCTGTGACCCACAAGAGAAGTATGGCCAAAAAAATTTTGAACATACTTCTCTTTTAAAATGGTCTGCTCCAGATAAAAAAAAAATGTCTACCACCTATTTTGGTAAGTCAGCCGACGCGTGTTGCAGATTCAGGTAAGTCTTAATAGTGTCACTTTTACAAGGTGGCACTATTAATGCACCAAATTCAGAAATAATTGCCTCCAGTTAGTAGATAACGACACTGGAGGTAATTAAAGAGGAAGTAAACCCAGATGGGGTTTACTTCCTCTGTATTCCCCTGTAAAGTAGATGCATAATGGGCTACTATGCATCGCACAGTAGCCAATTATGTGTCCCTTACCTGCAGACGAAGCCTGCGATGTCCATCGCTGTCCCCTGTGCTGGCAGCATCCATCTTCTGCCCCTCTTCCTTCTGGGGCCACAACTCCGGCTCTGTGACTGGCCGAAAATGCGTGACATCACTCCTCCGCATGCGCGCGGGAGTCATCAGTCACGGCGCAATCACAGTGAAGAAACGGCACGGAGGCAGTTTCTTCACTGCGCATGTGAAATTACGTCGGCACGTTTAGTACACTGCATATCTCCTGAACCGTGCAGGTTTGGGAGATATGCAGGGCACCTACAGGAAAGCCTTATTATAGGCTTACCTGTAGGTTAAAGTGGTTGTCACAAGTTGACAACCACTTTAAGACCTACTCTAATTTGGCATACAGAGACAGACAAAGTGCCTGTCCCTGTACACAGTGTAGCAAAGCGGCACTTTTGCTACCGCTACCTTCTCCCTGTGGCTGGTTATCAAACACATTTGAGTTCACATTTGAAAGCCTCCTATCAATCAGTGATGCTGCAGTGGGCAAGCCTGATTATGAAGCTGAGACACTAGTTCCAGTGTCAGACCGTAGTGCAGGGGTGCCGCCCCCCCCCCCCAATCCATGGCTCCCTAATCTACATGCGGGGCACCTGATGCATGCATTTTTTTTTAAGCACATTATTAGAGCCTGAGGAAGGGTGGGATTGGGGTGCAGAGAACTGGGGTGGTCTGGAATTGAGGGGGGGTAGTGTTTGCCCTCCCCCCAAAAAAATATATTGTGCACCAGCCGCCACTGCCATAAGGTCCACTCTCTCCTTGTAATTGACAGAAGGCAGTGGACAGGTTCTATAGTGAATAGCAAGCTTTCTATTGAATCTGTCCACTGCCTCCTTTTAGTCTCAAGGGGAATGGACCTGATGGGAAACTACTGTCTGAAAATCCCCATCAATCTCCACTCTCCCCATCCCCAGTAAAAATCTCCAAACAATGCTCTGTCTGAAAGATGCTTTTTCAGGGAAGAAGTGCAGTTGTACTGAGGGTGGCGTGTCTGTCTGGACCATCTGTCCATGAATATGTCGCCCACACCAACATTTTTCATGTGGTGCTACATTGAAATATCTTAGACACTCTTCCCCTGACTGTCTTAATTAGGCGCTTACTATATTTCTTGCAGGATCATCAGATATTTTGCTGTGCTGGCAGCATTTGTAAAGGGAATTAACATGTGCAAAAAGTTCATGTATTGTAAAGAAAAAAAGAAAATTGTGATCTGTCGCAACCACTGTAACATGCCTCCGTCCCTAATATGCATACAAACAAAGGAAAATTTGGTCCTGGGACTTTAGATGAGACATGCCACATACGAACAAAAGTACAAGCATATAAAAATGTATATTTTATTCACTTATGTATTGTAAAGATGCCCTGCATTTTTTTAAACACTTCAGCCCCGGAAGGATTTACCCCCTTAATGACCAGGTACATTTTTTGTGATACAGTACTGCTTTGCTTTAACTGACAATTGTGCGGTTGTACCCAAACAAAACAATGTTGTACCCAAACAAAATTGACATTTTTTTTTTCCCCACAAATAGAGCTTTCTTTTGGTGGTATTTGATCACCTCTGCATTTTTATTTTTTGTGCTATAAACAAAAAAAAGAGTGACAAATTTGAAAAAAAAATAAATGTTACTTTCTGCTATAATACATACCCCAAAAAAAAAAAAAAAATATATATATATATATATATATATATATATAATATATATATATATATGTATTCATCAGTTTAGGCCGATATATATTCTTCTACATATTTGTGGTAAAAAAAAAATTACAATAGGCACATATTGATTGGTTTGCGCAAATACAAACTATGGGATAGATTTAGGGACTAAGAAAAGCCTGTCTGACCGTTATTACATCCAAACTTTTTGGGGACCAGTGACTTTATTACATTGATCAGTGCTATAAAATGCACTGATCAATGTAAAAATGACCCTGGCAGGGAAGGGGTTAACTCTAGGGGGTGATTAAGGGGTTAACTGTGTTCCCTAGGTGTGTTTTAACTGCAGGGGGGGTGAGCTATCAGGGACATGGTAGAGATTACTGTTCCCGATTACTGGGAACAGTAGATCTCTGTCATGTCATCTGGCAGAACGGGGATATACCTTGTTTAGATAGGCAGATCCCCGTTTTGCCTCTGTAGAAGGCGATCGCGGGTTGTCGGTAGACATCGAGTCCGCCAGACCCGAGGGGACGCTCCCACACTTGCCCACAAATTGTGCATACGCAGCCGAGGTACTATACCAACCTGCCGCTGTTAAACTGAGGCGGCTGGTCGGGAAGTAGATAATTTTGCCCAGATATACACTTTAAACCTACACCATTCACATATAATGCAAAATGCATGGTACGGAATTGGCATGAGATATATTTCAATAAAGTAGTTTCCTAATATTTTGATCACAAGTTTTTTTTTTTAATCATTCAGAGCGTAACTGCAAACACAGACATTTTGTATAGTCATAAGCCGTAGCTGAGCAGTATACATGGCCAGGGTAGAACAATTATGCAATGTCGGGTTCTTTTACTTTTTTTTTTTTTTTCAGCTCAGATTTCAATATACGCATTTGAAGCTGAAGGCTAAGTGTATGTTCATATTAGTTAAAAAAAAGAAGAAAAAACCCAGCAAAAATAACTATAGTAAATGATAATATCTGTAAGTGATGAGCTGAGCAGTCTTTAGTGTGCTGGGACCACAGACAATGAAATGCTGAGACCCAGATCTTGATGAAGACACCATGTTTAATATAAATCATGACTGCTGGGTTAATGAACAGTTTGCCAGGGAAGGTGATAAAGGTTAACAAAATTCATGCTTCTGACTTTTCCTTCCAGCACCTTGTTCAGAGGGCATTTCATATACCTCATTAAAAAATGGAGCACTCCTTGGCAATGACTGTGCCTGCCGGCCTCTTAGAGATCTGTTTTACAAGTGAAAGTAAAAGCTCCTTTCATTTCATGTGAAATGGGGACCTGTAGATCATGAATGCCAATCTTTTGCTTCTTTTTTTCGCTTGCTGTGAAGTGAAACTCTCAGAAGTATTTTATCAGTGAGAACCGGATTATAGGTCTGCTGTCAGGCTATGCCGTGGCCCTTTCTCTGGAAATGGCCAGCTAATCTGTTAATCCCCTCGTCTTAAATGCACCTTAACACATGGGGAAATTTCACAAGTAAAATGCCTGGAGCGTAAGCAGCGATAACTTAAGCAAAGGAAAATATTTTCCTAGACTCTCCTCAACCTCTGGAGGCTGACTGTACAGCATACCCGCCACATACTGTGCATCTCCCTCTTAAATGCCGCTAATTCTCTTTATGGCATGAAGTCATCTGTCTGAACTTCAGAATGACTTTTCCCAGGGTATTACTATATTATAGTTTAACAGCAATAAAGTGGGTAAAACATAAAAAGAATTGTCATAAGGAAGCTTAGAGGGCTGCACCAGCCCAAAAGCTAGATAAAGGTAAAACACCACATTTATTAATGTTATTGCCTCCCAAAAGGTTTGTAAAGTAAATAGCACACTCTTTTATTTTGTTTTAACCACCCATCTGTGCTACATGGGGTAAGGAGGGTGGCAACGCTTTTAAGTCCACTCTTGCAATCATTGTGGCGTCTCAATAATTAGATTCAGGGCCCCTTGGGTACTTTTTAGGCTGTCCTTTGGCCTCATGGCATAGCCCCCCTTGCTCCTATATGTTCCAAAGTGCAGGCAGCATGGCAAGAACCTTGCATTGTCCTAATACAGGCCCTGCGGTTGGTGTCATTGGGAGAGAAAGTGTCCCATCATCAGTGTCATTGTGCTGAATAGTGAACTGCTGTGGGTGTCAGTGGGAGAAATTGTGCCCCATCCTTGGTATCAGTGGGAGGAATAGTGCCCCATCGTTGGTGTCAGTGGGAGGAATAGTGCCCCATCATTGGTGTCAGTGGGAGGAATTATGCCCCATTGTTTGTGTCAGTGGAAGGAATTGTGTCCCATCATTGGTATAATTGGGAACAATTGTGCCCCTTTGTGGGGTCAGTGGGAGGAATCATGCCCCATCGTTGGTGTCATAGGAAGAAATTGTACCCCATTAGGGACCCTTGATGAAATCAGACCTTGCTGACAAAACGTGTTGGGCAGGACTTTCCAAGACATTTTATTTTCAGTTGATGGAACGCAGGTAGAACGCACACTGGTGTTTTTGAGTTTTTCACATGCCTATGATACTTTTCATTGATGCCAGTGTAATTTTAATTGTTTCTTAATAGAAATCAGATATGCTGCACTATTAGAGATTCCTTTAGATTTCTCCCCTGTGAATGAAGCGCATGCAGGATTTCTTAAAGGTACAGGAGCACTTTACAAGAGATGACCCTATCTAGCCAGCTAGAGTCTTAGGATTCCATTGGTGAATTACGTATATGCTGTATATTGGGTGATGTACTTATCTCAAGCGAGTTTGACCTGCCTTGCGAAAAGAGGTCATGTATTTTTGGTGAGTGTGAAGTATTACTATCTGGATAAAGAGGAAGAGCACTACTTATTATTTTGGGTGCAATTTCTTTTCCAAGACACAAACTTCAACTTTTTTCACTTCAAGTTGTTTTGATTTGGAACTAGCACTGTATTGGGACTTTTTATGTATTTAAAGTGTTTCTAAAGCCATAGCTGTAAAATCAGTCTGTATATGCAGTAAAGCATGCTTGTTATACTCAATGTGGAGCCTAAAGGGTTAATCGTCTGCATTGTGTGAAAAGACTGTTTGATCCTGTATGCAGATCCTCCCCTTCTTCCACAGTCTCCAAACCATCTCCTAATAGAGCAGAACCTTGGGGGCACTCTGCACATGCTCAGTTTGGTGTGTATTGCTAGAGGGTTTTTTTTTGTTTTTTTTCTACTTGGGAGAGTGCATGTGATCAGCACAGTGGCAATCAGCAAAGTCCATACATAGGGGCAGGAATTCTGCAGCTTCATAGGACAATCAGGGGAGAAATAAAACTCCTCCTACAAGTTTTAACCAATTATCTGCTCTTACTAAAACTATTGCATATCCATGTTCTATGTACTGTGGGAGACCAGCTATGGTGAATGCAGAGTCCTGGGTTTAGTAACACTTTAACACTAAGACCCCTTTCACACTGGGGTCGCCTGAGTGTTAGTGGTAAAGCGCTGCTAATCTAGTGGCGCTTTACTGATGTTATAGCGCCACTTTGGCACTGCTATTCAGGCAGCAGCACTTTTAACCCCTTAAGAAGGGATTAACAAGGGGTTAGAAGCGCCGGGGCTTCTGAAGGGGTGTTAAGCGGCTTCGGAAGCGCTGCCATTCATTTCAGTTGGCAGGGGCGGAGGATAAGCAATGTATACACCGCTCCCCCACCGCCCCAAAGATGCTGCTTGCAGAACTTTTTTTCCCATCCTGCAAGCGCACCACCCCAGTGTGAAAGCACTCGGGCTTTCACACTGGGGTGGATGGGTGGGGGTTTCAGGTGCTTTACAGGCGCTGTTTTTAGAGCTAAAGCGCCTGAAAAACGTTCCGATGAGAAAGATCTCTAAATATGGTCATATATAATTTATGAATGAGTGTATTGTTTTTCAATTTAAAGTAACATCTATGGCTTTCTCTGAGGCAGCTCTATTTATTTGTATAATTATTAGTTTGTTGATTTTCTGGTTTTATGTTTGCACAGGGGATATTATTGTTGTCTCTTAAAGTGTGGATTGTCTGGCGACTGAAACATTTGTTTGCTGAGCTCCTGCAGCCTTTGCGGAACCTTAAACCCAAGTGTGGGACTTGTATACTGGCCGTGAGCCATTATGTTGCCTTAATTATACCAGATTATGGACTGTTTGCCTTTTACTTTTGCTGAAGAAAGCTGTTGTGGTTTGCTTGTTTAGAGAATCCAATAAAGACTGTTTATTTTTACGGCAGGCTGGTGGTCCCAGGCTCCCCAGATAACAATATATATACAGTATATAAAGATTTAAGAATTTACTATATTAATAAACATAACTATTGCCTATTTGACTTGCTTGTTGAGTCATTGCAAAACAAAAGTATATATAATGAATTTCTGCCTATATGCAAGTTTTATGAAAAGGACGAAGAATTTGCAAATTGACAGTCTCAAAGAGTTCCTAGATTCCTGCTACTGTAAAAATAAGTTAGGATACCTTGTAGCTTCTGTTGAATTCTGTGTTAATGATTTGCACAGTCAGCAGTTAAATAATACTATACATGCTGATTATGAATTTCTAACCTTATTTTTTTACCGACATATCAAATATCCATTTCTAAATATTGCCAGTATAATTCATGTGCACGTATGCTATTGCTTCTCTTGGTGATCTCCTAGCTAAATAAAAAAGGAGATATTATTTTACCTACATATAACCTCTTAGAAAGAGACGGTAATATGCTCTCCAGTCTTTAGTGATCTCTAAAAGTAACATTTCTCCTTTTCCCTCACTGAATTGTGGTTTTAAGGAAGCGAATCTGGTAAACATTCTATAGCATCCTGGCAGCCCTTTTAAGAAAAAAAAATAGTGAGACCAAAGTGGGGGTCGAACACCCCCTCCTTTAAAAAAAAAAAAAAAAAGTGCTTGGCTGCAAGACGAGGCTGAGCCCCAACATCAGGAAGGTTGACTCCTTTGTAACTAAATACTCCTTCGTAACAAAATAAAAACGGTGTCAGTGAGGCATACAGAAAATGCTTTTCTAGCCAACAAATACAATAGCAGTCATTTTGGGATATATGCTCTTAAGCAGGACTTTTACTTTATAGAATCTCCTCTATATTTACTGAATCTGTGTAACGTGAGAGCCCACATAAACAATTCAATTTCTGTCCATGGTGTATGCCACCCTGTCCGACAGAAGCTGTCCGTTTGGCTGGTTGTTGCCGGACAAGCATGCAGCCGTCTGACTCTCAGCACCGCTGACTGTAGACGGTAGACGCGTTTCACACTCTGAGTGCTTTATCAATACCAATGGTATTGATAAAGCACTCCTAGAGAGTGAAACACGTCTACCTACTTGACCTTCCTCTGCCTGTACCTGTTTTGTGCTTTTATACTATTGAATAAAGGAACTTTGTTATATTTTTTCAACGGGAATGCAGCCAATCCAATTTTCTTTCTACCTGACATGCTGCTGTAGTGACAGGGTTTGCACCCTGCCTCATCCTTTGGTTCAGGGATCTATTAGCTGATAGGGATCGCCTGGGAGCAGCGGTACGTTCAACACTCTTAGTGTGTGAGTGATCAGTATGTAAAGGTGCAGCGCTATAAATCTAAACATATAATATTTAGTCCATGGTTATCAGTAAATTCCAACCATATGTAGAGGATCAATATATAAAGGTGCAGCGTTATAAATGTGAGCATATAATATTTTAGTCCATGGTTTTCAGTTGATGAAATAAAGTAGGGAAGTCAACTGTGCCCGTCACCAACACCAAACACATTTATATATTTTTTAGAAAGTTAAGATTGTGTTTAGAGATTTTCTCTTCCTGTTCAACACGGAGTGTGAAGTCTGGGCATATAGCCAAGGAGGAAAGGCACCCCACCCCATCTCGTTATAGGCAGAGACTCTCACAGATGTTTTATGCATAGTTCAGCTCTCTGCTAATCTATTTATAGCAACCTCCCCGACACAAATTCAAGGCTGCTTTTATCTCCTGTGATGGATAACTTGTCAGAAGTTATCAGGTTGATAACAGAAGAATGGAGCAGGAGAAAGCCATTGGACTCAGTGCTTTGAAGAGAGATAAGAAAACACTGCAGATATATGTGCCCAGCTCAAATTTCATGAATCTGGTTTACATCCACTTTAAGGTTTGAAACAGGCATGTGGCATAAAAGCTGAAATACCCTATCTCTGGGCCTATTCCAGGTCAGTTTCCAATATAGTACCAGTCCAGCAATAAGCCCTTACGGAAGCAGAGGACGACAATAGCTTATATATTTCTCTCATGCTGAGTTTTCTTTAAAACGACTGATAGCTTTGCTTTAATGATCAGTTTTATGTAGTAGGATAAAGATGTTTGCAGTCTAGAATATTGAGACAGACATCAATATGTATTTTATAGACCTCTGTCTGCTTGTAAGCTTCTTATATAATTGTAACCATTGGTTTTATAAACTTTGCCATGCACAGAATGTAGAACATTTCTCTGTCGTGTATCATTATGCACATCGTATCACTTCTGCTGAATGCAACCACACGGGCTTGGCTACCAAGTCTGCCTAGCCTGCATTTCCATAGTGACAAAGGGTTATATTTATGTATAGGACACAAGAAGTATTTTTATCATGATGTGAAGGAATGGAGATGGTACAGTATGGATGCTCCACTGCGCACATCCGTCAAATTGTCTTGGCGTGTCTGGATACCGCCAAGTTGTGGGACATGCAAATTGGTGGGAGGGCTCAGAGTGACATTAATAGGACACCGCAGCTCCAAAACAAATGACAAGTGGAATTTCATGCGGCAAGAATCATTTAATTTACTTGATAAATAGTGAAGAGACATGCTTGCATTTTCTATTACACAATATCGGATAAACAGCTGTCTGCATTTCTAGTGGTAAGTGAAATAGAATACATATACCGTTCTGGCTGATGGGAACGCTAGGCTACTCAAGTGTGATGGGAAAGAAGTTTATACATTGCCTGTAGAATTCCAGAGGGCTACACAAAAGAATAAAGTGGAACACCATTTTTTAAAATATAAAATACAAAAAATCCAAATATATAAAATACAAAATGACAGCATTATCAAACCTAAAAAGCACCTTCCAGCCAGCAGTCTTCAAGCGGCCTGGGCTCAGAATATTGTTACTCGTTACACTGTTCAGAGCAGGGCAGCCATAGAAACCTTTTTCTCCCCTTCAATCTTTTGGCTGCCTCAATGACATCACAAGTCCTTCTTCTCTTGAGCTCTTCTTGGATCAGAGCTGTTAAAATCCTGGCACATCTGCACAAGCAGATGGGGGACTTTCTGTTCTTGTGATACTAGGTTAAAAATGGAAAAATATACAAATAAATGAAAGATGCAGACACATTCATACATGTAGTCAGGACACACATATGTGCACCAACGTCTATTACATTACTGCACATGCGATAGAATAATTTTAGGGCCATTATTTTAGTCTAACTCTAAATAATTAAGAAAGGCTTTAACTGTTTTTAATGTGTTGCCTACAGTTTCCCTTTTTTGCATGAAATATTTATCTTTTTAAGTGGTTGTAAAGGCTAACAGTGTTTCTTTCTTTTTACTTAATGCATTCTCTGCATTAAGGTAAAAAGACAACCTTTTAGGTGCAGCCCCCCCGCGCTCACCCCGCTCACCCATCCTAAATACTTGAGCCCAAACTTGGTCCAGCTCTGTGCCCGAGAGCAGTGGCACTGCTTTCTTTCCTCACTGGGCTCAATGAGCGTAGTGGGAGCCATAGGCTCCTGCTGCTGTCAATAAAATCCAGTGACTGAAGGGAAGGGCCAACCCGCACAGTGAGTGTCAGTAGTTATGCACAGTGCAACACAGGAATGAGCCCGCACGAGTACCACCCCAGAAAGTGGCTTGCTAGGGAGAGTACTCAAAGGCAGGAGGAGGCAGCGTTGCCGGCGGGAGACCCCTGAAGAGGAGGAGTGGGGCTGCTCTGTGCAAAACCATAACTATAACATGTTTGTTTTAAAGTGGTTGTCAAGTCTTTAAAAACACCTGCAAGAGAAAGGCATAAAGAGCTAGTATGCATTGCATACTAGTTCCATTGCATACTAGTTCATTATGAAATGCTTACCTTAGAATGACGCTGCAGCAGCGGTCCCCAAGCACCGCTGTAATTGGCAACATGCTGTGTCCGTTGTCTTCCGGGATCTCGGGCGCTGACCAATCACAGTGCGGACTCCAGCGCTGTGATTGGCAGGAGCCACGCTGACATCACTCCCACGCATGCACACGGGAGCCATCATTTATGGCACACATAAACGAAAAAGGGGCCGTTTCTTCACTGCACATGTGCCAATGATGTCGGCACATGTAAATACAGGGAATATCTCCTAAACAGTGCACGTTTAGGAGATATTCCCGGGACCTACAGGTAAGCCTGAATATAGGCTTACCTGTAGTTTTAATGTAGTTGTCATGACTTGACAACCACTTTAAAGAAAGAAAAAAGGACTGTCAATATCAATTTAAGTCCAACATAGTAAGCACTGCCACCAAGGTGAAAGAAGCTTTATGTTGGCCCTGCCTGGTCAGTGAATGACAGCCATTGTAACAGAAAAATACCTAATATCTAGAAAACCTAAAAAGAATACACACTTGTTTATCAACCATACAACACTGACATGTGTCAAACTCTACATATAATTGTGCTCCCTGTTCTTAGGATGAATAGGCGAAAATAATTAAGTGTTTTTTTTTTTGTTTTTTTAATATATATTTTTTAAATAATAAGTATGATAAACAAACTAAAATATTTTTCACGTTTTTGTCCATGACTTATGATATGCTCTAAATAATGGTTTGAAAATAAATTTAGTGTGCAAAGTGCTTAACATGCTATTGTAGAATAAACAATAAAAATGTGCTATCTGGTCTCTGCACTAAAAGCCTAATTATAACTACATATCCTGTGGCATATAACATTATAATTGTAAAGTCATATCTGTGACACATACTTGTCACAGTTGCCAGTGTACTTTTGTCAGCTGTCAGATGAACTTTCAAGTCTCAAATGGCTGGTGTCATGGCTGATCACATGTGCAGCATCATGACAACGTCAGATCTAAATAGAGGATGGAACAGTCTAGCTGTAAAGAATAGCAGGGTTTATGGAATATTCTTGTTAGGTTCTTTTAAGACTGTATCATACAATGTATTTTTACCACCTTATTTTACCAGTATATGGTGCACTTTAGTATTAGTACTTTATCCATTTAAATGTAACCCTATTTTTGGGAGGGTTGTGACCCTATAAGAAAGCTGTGCACAAATGTGTAAGAAAGCTCCAAGCTACTGTGTAGGTTCTCCTAGAGACTCCAACCAGGTGGTCTCAGGACTGCTTCACTTGGACCAGTCCGGGTTCATACCTGCTAGGTCAACTGTGCTGAATATACAGCGTTTGATTTTGAATATACAGTTGCCGGTTGATAACCCAGGCAACAAAGAGGTATTCTCCCTCGAGGTTGCCAAAGCTTTTGACAGGATTGAGTGGAGATACCTGTGGGTGGTTCTGAACAGGCTTCAGTTGGGAGAGACCTTTAGTAAATGGACCCAGTTACTTTATTCAGCCCCTAATGCCAGACTTCGGATCAATGTGACCCTCTCAGCGCCTTTCTCACTCTCTTCAGAGGGATTAAACAGGGTTGCCCACTCTCTCCATTGCTTTGCGCCCTGGCTCTGGAACCTCTGGCGGCCAAGATAAGAGTATCATCTGATATAGTGGGGTTTTGCCATGCTGGGAGGGAGGACAATTTGTCCCTTCATGCCAACAATACCTTGATCTACTTAGGTGACACGGCGGGATCATTAGTCGGTCATGCAACTCTGTAATGTTTGTCACATACTTTGTTGAAGAGCCTGACTTCCGTAGGAGGAGACCTCTCATACAACTCTAGCTTACTGACCACTGGAGTGGAGACAGCAGTCAATGAGCACAGTTGGGTAGGAGTGCCTGGAGGCTGACAGGTTTCCAGATGCAGGTGAGTGAAGATCTTCACCAGATGTGCTGCAGATGATGACAGCTGGGCACTTGGTACAGGGAGGCAACCCTGGATACTGGATACAACAGACTGGAGTAGGTGAGACAAGCCAGGTCGATACAGGACCATCAGATATATCAGACAGTAGGCAGAGAATGGTCAGGTCACGAGCAGATGTTTCAGCATCGGTAAGCAGGCAGTAAGAATCCGATAAGCAAGTTCAGGCAAGCCAGGATCAGGATGGGAGAAGGCAACGTAGTCAGAACAAGCCGTGTCTATTCTAGATAACAGATTGCAGGTAACACAGAAGCACAGGATAAGCTGCAGATCAGACAGCGCTGTGTAAGTGCAGCTGCTGTCTTTTTAAAGGGCCATTGGCGCCAATGCATTAGCGATCGTGCCCCCCGCACATACACACACTGGTGTCACGTTTGTAAGATTCCTGCAGGCACCCGTGTGCACATGTGCATATGCCTATGTGCTGGATTGCGTCCCTGACAGACTCATTGAACAATTCGGGCAGCTATCGGGATTTGCCATATTGTTAGATCCACTGCTGGCACCTTTGCCGGCGGTAGCAACACAAGTGGAAATAGTATAGTCATTTAAATACCTGGGCATGATAGTGACAGATAATGTCAAGGACTATATAACTAAACCTCAAGCCCATCCTGAAGAAGTTTAAACACAAACTTAGTACCTGGTGTAAACTACCTCTTTCGGTGATGGGCAGGACTAATGTAATTAAAATGGTCTGGGCCCCCCAGCTGTTGTATGTAATACATGTCTTTATTAGAGGGATACTCTGCAATGGTTCAGGTGGATCAGGGACTTTCAGCTCTGTCATCACATTGCCCCACAGTTCAGTTGTTTCTGAAACTTTGGGCGGAAATTAAAACTAGGCTGGGTATAGAGGGCTTTATGGACTTCACCCCCATATGGAATAATCAATCCTACCCTGAGCTGTGTAAACTTCCCAATCAGGTAGCCTGGATAGAAGCTGGAGTCAAATATCTCACACAGTTGTACAGTGGTCCAGGACTGAAATCTTTTGACCAACTGTGGGAATAGTTTCCCCTGTTGCACAACAGATACTATATGTTCCTACAGTTACTTCATGCTATCAGAGCGCAAAGTAATTATTCAGTGCTGTGTATTCACCATCCAAAACAAAAAGGGCATCATATGCCACATTTACACCTCTTTACTTACCCATGTTTAGGCACCTGACTTACTACCCTGTAGAGAGAAATGGGAGACAGATGTAGGCCACATAGACAGAGACAAATAGCATCACATATTGGCTGCAGGACCACTGGTCTCTGTACCGGCTGCACAGAAACTGACACATCTATTTATCCTTCATCACTCATATTGGACCCCATTACAACTCCATAGGTGGGAGAGGAGGAACTCCCCTCTATGCCCAAAATGGCAAATACACCAAGGAACGTTAATACATATGCTATGGAGATGTCCCAAACTAGTGCAATTTACTGGCAAGGTGTTGGGTATCATTAATCGGGTCTATCACATACAACCACAATCTGATCCAGTCAGTTGCATACTGGGAGGGTAGAGGAATAATTATAAACTACTGATACCTATATTGCATTACTGAGGCTGTTGTACCAAGCCGGGAAACTAATCGCAAGATCTTGGATCTCTCCACAAGCCCCCACATCTCATCAATGGATCCAAAAAGTTAACAAGGTACTTATTAGGGAAAAGCATATATCAGCACAGGAAGGCACCCAATAAATTTAACAAAATATGGCGGGAGTGGCTGGAATCCCCTGGTGTTGCTCCCCGTGACTGGTACTTGATAGACTGTTGGTGACATAGCTAGTAGAGGCGGGAGGGGGTCGCTGAGTGACATGGGGGGGGGGGGGTCAGCATGGGCTGTTGGGGATCTCGGGGTAAGAGGTCATAAATATGATGTCTTTAGAGCTCCTGGTATTTCGGATGAGGAGGAAAGTGCACAATTGCTATGCTGTTTATTTTGGTTGATTGATTTCTCCTGTGCTACTATTGGAGATGTATCTGACCACAAAATAAACAGTTACAGGTGCAAATGCTATGTACTGAAGTGGGTAAAATATTCTGTGCTTGTTTTATTTTTATTTATTTTTTATCTGTGATATATGTAACCCAAATGTTTGTGTATACGATTGCTTCAACAACAAAATAAAAAACTTTTTCTGATTAAAAAAAAAAAAAAGGACTCCAAGCACAGAAGGTGCAGGCATCCAAGGGGCCTGTCTGGCCTGATACTAATCACATGCAATAAAAAGCGTGGAGCTGTACACTGTAAATGAGTCTGATAGTGGAGTGTACACAGCCAGCTTCAGTTAGTCTCCTTCTATGCCATGCCCCGCTAACGCATTTCACATTCCATGGGCTTAATCGCCTCTGTGGGAGGAGACTAGCTAAAGCTAGCTTAGTACGCTCCATTATCGGTCTGATTTATAGTGTGTAGCTCCACACTTTATTTTGGGAGCACACACAAAAAATAGTAGCACACCAGTTCCATCAGCACCTTTTACCTTCATTTTTTGGAGATGAATAGTCGTCAGCTCTAGACTAAAGGCATCTAGAGTGCTTTTCAACAGTTGCAATATCTATTAATATTCTTTGTGGATACGCGAGATTGATGCGAAAGCAATAATAAACAGATTGCTTTAATAATTGAACACATAGCTGCAAAGGAAAATTAAATTAATTTGCACTGACCCCTCGTGTTATGGTTCTCGTGCATATATTCTATTCTGCTAAGTGACAAATTTATGTAGTTATAATTTGTCTAAAACCTACATTTTTCCTAACCACTTAGCTTTGACTGTATTTTCCTCCATTGAATATATGGAAAACCCCCAATAGGCTTTTAAAAAATGTGGCTTTTACTGATTTCTATCACAGCTTATATTTCTATCACTCTGTGTGAATCCATTTTGTACATTTATTTTCTTCTTAACTAAAGGGCTTGTGTAGGCAAAATATGAAAACATTTTTAGAAAATTTCTAACAATTAAGGTTATGCGACCGGTGGTTTAACAATTTATATGCAGCCTTTTGCTCCTGTCAGTTACTGGGTTCATATCCTGCTGGGATTGGTACAATACAAAATAATCACTGGGAGAGCAGAGGAGGATGTAGCATGCATTGCAGCCCAAAAAAAATTGTAAAATTACCCTGTCAGGAAAAAAAAAAAAAGTCTATCTGCAAAAGTGAAAACTTTTCCCTCTGCCCGCGCTACTGAACGCTTCTTTGTTCAGGAGTCATCTTCCTCTGATGTCAACTAAAAAACTGGCACTTCCAGAAGTGCAGATCTTTTCCCCCTCCCCCAGTCAGAGTCCTGTAGTGACTTGGAGGTCAGTGGGAGTGCAACAAGGAGCAGCGCGGGTCCAAGGAATTGGTAATCACAGAAGTGTTGGTTTCTAGGTAGACTTTAGAGGAAAATTTGTCCTCAATAGAGCAGCATTTTGTGCCATGGGTATCACAAGAGAGCACTCTTCTTTTACAGGTAGACATTTTTTTCCCAGACAGGATCACTTAAATTACACATAATTAACAGTTTGGAGGTTAAATAACACTTTGTTACCAAAATTATGGGTTCACCCCTCCTGAATTATTGGGTTCAGATGTTTCCAGTGTAGAGTATCTTCTGGCGACAGTTTGGGCGGGGTCTTTTTTGTTTCCCCTATGTACAAAGCCAACTCTGTAGACAGGGTTTGACAAATTTAGTGTGGGGAAATTTGAGAGCCTTGACCTCAACCCTAGTAAACACCTTTTCGATCAAATGGAATTGCCAATTTGAGGTCTTCTCGTCCAACACCAGTACCTGAATTGACTAATTCACTTCTGGCTAGATGACCACAAATACCTACAGACACATTCCAAAACCTAGTGGAAAGCCTTCCCAGAAGAGTGGACTTAGTGACCATAGCCCCAAAGGGGTTCAAACGTCCTATTAATGTCCATGGTTTTTCAATATGATACCCAACAATTTCACATGTGTGTTGGCCGGGTGTTAAACTTTTGCCAATACATTGTACATGCTGCCTCTTTATTATGAATTCAGCCTCCATCCATTTTACTTTAGGAAAGTGGGTTATTGTGGAAATTGAATTATTGGTTTTCTTTTTTGACCTGAACTATATGCTCTTTATTTACTCTAAATACTGATGGCCTGTCAGATAAAATCACAAATTTAATATTGTGCATTCAGGCTGTCCCCAACCCCTTTGAATTTCCACAAGCTCATTTCTTTTTATCTATCATGCCTTTTCTATTTTAATGCTGTATTTGCATCTCCATGTAGTAAAATAAAACAACTGTTTATGCATGATTTGGGAGTAATTATAATAATAGCTTTGAGCAGAAATAAAATGTCATGAACATGGCAACCGAGTTGCTGTGCACAAATGGAGCCATTTCATATAACTGTAAATTCATTCCTTCTTCAATCATATTGTAGTATGTTCCTCGAACCAAACTATACCTTGTGTTCTTCCAGTACTATAAGCTTAGGAAGTATTTAGGTGGAGGAGGTGAGGGTACAAGGCCCATTTTCTGTCTACATCCAGTAAGCTGACCAAAAAGAAAAAAAAAAAAAAATTACATTTCAAACAGGGAAGGTTGGACCTTCGCTTCTGCCACTGTGAACATTTCCTAAACAGAGGTTAACCCAGATCAGGGTGGTTGGTGTGCTTCATCTCCATGTGCAAACAGTAAGAGGATGCACAGAGTTTTTTGTGTGCAAGCCATTATGGCAAATGTATGTCTTGATGGTGCCCACATAGTCACTGCACCAACATAATTTAGCAGTGACTGACCAATCAGGCATTCTTCTCACTTTCACATACTCAATCACTCATGCCAGTTAGTTGTACTCCTTCCTCCCCGACCCCAATCTAAGGAGCAAATATCCGCTGGCCACCAGTGTAAAGGGACACCTCCACTAACCACACATGAAAGGGGCCCTTACATTTTCACTCTCTTCATTCCATTTTTTTACTTTTTTTTAATTTCATCATTTTTGTCACATAGATGAAAGGGTAGTCCCCTGGGTGTCAAATATGCCAGGTACTTCATTACCATTAAAGTGGAAGTAAACACAAAACCTAACTAACTCTAAACCTACTCTCAGCCACATTCTTAGGCTGGGTTCACATATGTGTGACAGCGGTCCGGTGCATTCCTGTTCACCGGTTCAGGTGCAAATCAGGTCCAATTTTTATCCTGAATTTACACCTGAACTGGACACAAACACGCACAGGACCCTTTTGGAATAAGGACCTCCATTGAGAGCCGGTCACACTCACATGTCATGTGAATTGGATGTGGGGAAACCCGCATTCAATTTGCACATATGTGAACCTGGCCTAATCTATCTAGCCTTGTAAAGAAAAAAAAAATGCTATACTTACCTGTTCTGCAGCTGAGGTGTCAGCGGCGGCTTCCGTGTGTAGGATAGACAGCTGACAACAGAAGCCCCATATTAACTCTATGGGTGTTGTCACTTCCCAGCCATTGTCGATTTTTTCTTGCACACAGAGGGCACCACTGGAGGCCGGACCGGAGTGGTTGCAGAACAGGTAAGTATAGCGATTTGTTCAATATATTAGACTTAGAATATGGCTGAGAGTAGGTGTAGGGTAGAGTTAGTTTTGCATTTGTCTTTAATTTCACTTTGACCTTTTCAGGTCTGGGTATATAAAAAAAACAACCATCAATACTGTAATTGTCTTTTGTAAAAGAGTTGCTTTTTCAATGTTCTTCTTATCCACTCATCCACTCATCCACTTATTCCACTTACTGAACAAATGCATGCGTTGTTTGTTTTGTCAACCTGTAAGTAGATAACCTGTTATAAAACTCATCATATATTCACAAATGCTAATTCACTACAATGCAACATGAATATTCATCTCACGAATATTATATTCCTATGTGGGCATCATAATTTACAAGAAAGGGGACAACTGGGAAATGAGATTACAATCAAATCGCCATTAGCCATCATGTTAGATTGATAGCAGTAACATTTCTACTGTAGTCTAAATTTAGCTTTTTCCAGACAAGTTTTGCTACATTGACTTCATTCTGCAGAACAGTTATGATGAACTTTTTATGAGGACATTTGCTGTTTGTAGGTGGTGTTAGGTATTCTAGCTCACAGTTGTTTGCATATGTGTGGTTTTGAAGGGAACCCGCTAGTTCTCTCTCTGTATGCAGAATGCAGTACATTACAGAGGGAGCCTCGAGTATATGCAAACCCTCACCTTGTTAAACAACCCGTTTCTGTTTAAAACAGAAATGCAAAGCAACATATTTGTGTATAGCTATAAAGAAAAAACATTATAAATACTCTTTCCCCCCTTTTTAGAAGTGAGTACATAACCTCTGTTCTCAGCTGCATAGAAAGCTGGAAAAGGAGAAACAGCAGTACACTGGTCTTCCCAATAAATGGCTGTGATTACGGGGTGTTCTCCTGTCTAGCTCGGTCGTTTTTAATAGGACAGTAGAGGGACTGACCGGAACACCAGGGATTTCATACGAAGGAAGCAATGCAAAGAGAACAGGAGACCTTTCTCATGCAAGTACATGGTACAGCAAGTACATATCAGGAATATGAAATTCTGGGTTTACATATTCTCTAAACTATGCTATCCACCTTCTGCCTAGGAGAATCAGAACAACTTTCCAAGTTCTTCTAAGACAGGGAAGTGTGATGGCCTACTCTGTCATTTTGAGGTGTAGCATCTGCTTCTTTGTCTTCTGTTGGGATTTCTGCCTAAACTCTTAATTCCTTACCAACATTGATGATTTAGTGTTAAATCTGGCTTCTTAATAGACACAATAGCCGTTCTAATTCATTTTGAGAACACCAGCCATGAGATTTGCCTTTCCCTATGCAGCCATCTTTCTTTTGATTCAAGCATAGAAACGTGGTCTTTGCTGAATTCTCAGTCACATATGCCATTTGAGAACTTAAAAATACACTAGCTGCCACATAGTTCAATTTATAACATTGGCAGGAACAGGCAGTGCCATCCCAGGATAGCATGGGGCGTTCAGTTAGTGTCTATCAATGCTGAAACCAAATGAGTAACACTGAGGTTCAAAAAAAAGTATATTTTTATGTTGGGTGGAATGTGTGCTAAGTTTATTGAAAATGTTTTGTTTTTATGTGTGTATTGGTATAGCTTGTTGAGCAGCAGGGACCAGGTTCAGATCATTTTCTGTTGTACAGAGAAAAGGAAAAGAAGGTGTTAACCTCTTATGTTGGCCCAGTACACCGTGGCAGATTTGAGGGCAGAAAGCTATTTTATCACTTGTTACTTTTGATGAAACATCTGCCTAGGTATAGGTAGCCTTATGTGCAGACTAGGATTGAGCAGACAAAGGAGCACTTATCTCCTGAGGTCCCAATTTCACAGACATTTTATACGCTTTAATCATCTGTCACTGAAAGTTACACTAACCTTTCACAGTACTTGCTGCCATTACCTTGAAAGCTTTCCATGAAAGAAGTGTTTGATATTTTAGAGACTCTGTGATTGAAGCAGCCTAGTTTCTGCTTTATTTATATTGCATGGTAGAGTTTGACATAGAATGCTCACATGTGTGATAGAATGGGGTCCCCCTCCCCCTTTTCTATTAGTCGTAACTGTGTACTTGTTCTTGGTTGACTTGCATATTATACGCTGTGATTTTTATTTTTACTTCGGAGTTGGACGTTAAAGAAACCTGTTAAGTGCTGTGTGCATCTAACCTGGTCACATAACACAATCTTAGGAAAACAAAAACATTATTAACACGCTCCCCGTGTCTACAACAGTCAGCTATGGAAGAATTAAAGCAGTATTAAACCCCAGACCATTTTTTTTAGATTGCAGCTTACTAGTTCTTAGATGGGGTCTAGCTAGGCGAACTAGGCAGCCGCCTAGGGTGCACTGCTGCCTAGGGGGGAGCAGCCACGGCTGCTGACTTCCCCATTAGCCTGGCTGGGGGAACTCTCCGGAGAAAGCAGCAGTTGTGGGGGACATCCGTCACAGCTGATGCAGAGGAGGTCAGCAGCAGCTCAGCCTGTGAGAAGGGCCACAGTGGAGCAGGAAGGCCCAGCTCAGGAGGCGGAGGAGGGGGGCACGAGGTCAGTGGAGGAGGCGGACACGAGGACAGCTAGGGAGGTGGAGGAGGCGGGCACCATGTCTCTGAACGTAGCTGTCCGGTGAGTCCGCTCTCTGATCCTGTCACCTGTGTGACCCTAGGCAAGACTAGCAATACCCCAACTGGACGGGCTGGGGGGGTGTAAGTCTTGCCTCGGGCACACAATAGTTAAGCACTGACCCTGGCTATATTCGTTTTCTTTTTCAAGGCTTTTGGTTCTTTATTTTCACATGTTGATCTGGCCAGCAGATGTTTTATTTTTAAATGTCTTTTACAGACCAGGTTGTCTAGCAAAAGTGACAATACAAGGCTTGACACAAACTATTTGACAATGACAGGGCTCTGAGGAAGAGGGCACAACCTATGTGTATGTCATTTTGCACCATTATATGGTATGGGGTGTATGTGTGTGTATATATATATATATATATATATATATATATATATATATATATATATATATATATATATATATTCACCTAGGTGGATGCAGCATTAGTCCAATGCTGCAGCATCTGTCCCTACACTGATTATAAGGCTGAGCAATCAAAGGCCGCTGATTGCTCAGTTCTTAGTCTTTAGTAAGCAGAGAATTGGTGACTGTCTGCCTGTCACCGGCTCCCTACTCTGCCACTCTAGTGCTCACTGGGCTGCGCAAGGGGCGGCTAGCTTAGTCTTCCAACAGCTCGCCGAGAGGCTTAGCTAAATGGAGGTCCAGGCATCTGGATGCATCCACACTTTAAAGTCTGGATCTTTCCAGAGTTTGGACTGGCTGATTGACATAAGCCAACAGCAGACTTTAGCTCGCTGTTGGCTGCAAACAGGTCACAGGAGTGCAGAATGAACTGCACTCCTATGATCCATAGGAGAAATATGGCACCAAAAGCTTTGGCCATACTTCTCCTTTAAGGCAGCATAGAGGTGGACTGTGGCAGTTCAGCTGTCTATGATTGATGTTGACTGGGTTAAGGAACCTTTGATTTTATGGATATTATAAGTTATATGCACTCTGTTTGTTTTTCAGTCATGGGTAATTTCATTGGTCAGCCTTTATTCATTTATATTTAAATCTTTATACTAAAAGGGGGGGGGGGAACACAGATCCCTGCACCCACACAAGTGATGTGTATGCAGGGATCTCTCCCTCTATTGTACTCTGAGAGAAGGGAGTCACGCCTGTCAGAAAACACTGATCAGCACTGCAGCCATTGGCCTCTGCAGCTGATCGAATGCTTGTTTTCCAGCAGGACCATTTGACAGAAGCCGGCCTAACGATTGGCTTCTGTTCAACAGAAAGGGGTACACACCGATCTAAATTTGGCTGGTTCCTGCTGAACTAGTCAAATTTTGCTGTGTATACCCGACTTTAGCTGGAGTTTGGCTTTAATTTGTTAGTCGAGTTTATCTAAATCTGCTATTGTGTCTAAAACTACCCAGGTTTATTAACTCCTGCACATCAGAATGCAGTGAGTTGTTGGAGGGGGCAAAGTTGAGCTGGTTGAGATGTAGAATGCTGTTTACAAAGAGGGGGGCCTGGGGCTACCCCAACTGTGCCCCTGGCAAGGAAAGGTAGATGGACTACCTTGGTACCCAAGGATTTGACAAGGAGTTGATTATAAAAAATATATCACTTTATTCAAACAAAATATATTCTAAAAAACATGATATATAAACAAGACAGTAAATAAAATCAATAGTTACAGCCATGCATAATTACGTTTTGCCTCATGAGAGTATATGCTGTCCCCAGTAGATAATGGGGGTGCCGAATATTGTAGATCTTGGTGTATAATCCTCTACATGTTTCATGGTGAAGATCGCTTCTTCATGTGGAATTAAATATTCTCTGCAAAGTGACAATAGCAATTTTATATGAGATATACCGCAACATGAAAAATAGAAACATAAATACAATACAACCAAACAACAAATAAGTTGGGGATTTTTTGGGGGTCCCTGCATCACTATCCCTGCATAGCCAGCAATTCATCTTAGCAGCACAGCTGGGGCACGCAAAGGTAATCCCCCTCATGGCTGACACGGGGGGCATTCACAGGAGCATGTATCTAAAAGCTATATAAAATGTGGTAGGGGTAATCTTTCCAAAGATTTTTTTTATTGTTATCTACAGTTAAGTCCCTATTTGTTAATCAAGAAAAAAACTCCTCACGCATGCGCAATGTGGGGAAGCGGTCCTGGCGATGTCACATGCTGGCGAGTGAGGACGGACGCCAGGTTGGGGGCACATATAAGGCACGCTCAGAGCGGCCTTTATACAGATGGCCGCTACCCAGGGGAACATCCTAAGGTGTTATTCTTGGTGAGTCTCCTCTGCTCCATATTCTTTCTCCGCCCATTCTTCCCCTTCTCCCTCCCCCACTCCCCCCCCTCTCCTCTCCCCCCTCCTGTTATTTCCCTTCCATTTTTCTCCTTCTTCCTAAGTTTCCTTCCACCTTCCTTTTTCCTCTCCCTTTCCTTCTCTCCTCCCTTTCTCCCCCACTTGTCCTTCCTTCCCTCCCTTCTTACTCTTTCCCTCCACTTTTTCCTCCTCCCCCTCCCCCCCTTTTTTTCTTGATTAACACATAAGTTAACTCTAGATGACAATAAACAATCTTTGGAAAGATTACCCCTACTGTGTTTTATGTAACTTTTAGATACATGCACCTTTGAGTGCCCCCCATGTCTGCCGTGAGGGGGATTACCTTTGGGTGCCCCTTCTGTGCTGCTAAGATGAATTGCTGGCAACTCAGGGTAAGCGATGCAGGGACCCCCAAAAAATCCCCAATTTATTTCTTGTTTGGTTGTATTGTATTTATGTTTCTATTTTTCATGTTACGGTATATCTCATATAAAATTGCTATTTTCACTTTTGTAGAGCATATTTAATTCCTCCTGAAGAAGCGGCCTTCACCGCGAAACATGTAGAGCAGGGGTGTCAAACTCCATTTCATCGAGGGCCGCATTAGCCGTATGGTTGCCCTAAAAGGTTGTATCTTGGGTGAGATACGTAAAAAGTGCTGGGTTCAAGAGTACGTTATGTACAGAGTGCAGAACTGAGGTTTATGCTATGTACAGAGTGCAGGGTTCAGGAGTGCGTTGCATACAAAGTTCAGTGGTGTGCAGTGTACAGAATGCAGGGTATAGGGGTGCGCTATGGACAATGTGCAACACCAACCCCATCACCGAAGCATCCTTGCTTCTCTCTTCTACCTTGCCTGGCTCTACTACCTCCCTTTGTCCAGGCGGCTTTGTCTCACCTTGCAGGGAGCGGAAGCAGAGGGTGAAAGCTGACGGTGGCAAAATGGAGTTCTGCCACATTCCGGCTGCAAAACTGGGTGCGAGGGCCACATGTCAAGGCCTGGAGGGCCGCATTCGGCCCGCGGGCCTTGTGTTTGACATATGTGATGTAGAGGATTATACACTGAGATCTACAATATTCGGCACCCCCATTATCTACTGGGGACAGAATATACTCTCATGTGTCAACACGCAATTATTCATGGCTGTAACTATTGATTTTATTTACTGATTTGTTTATATATCATGTTTTTTAGAATCTATTTTGTATGAATAAAGTGATATACTTTTTTATAATCAACTCCTTGTCAAATCTTTGGGTACCAAGATAGTCCATCTACCTTTCATTGCCAGGGGCACAGTTGGGGTAGCCCCCTCTTTGTAAACAATACTTCCAAGGATGATGGTACCCCCATACATGCAATATTATGACAATTGAGGCACAACCTGTGTTTAAAGTATGCAAGTGTACATTCAGGCAGCACTAGGCTCCTGATTCCATATCTGCTGAACATTTTGCACATTGATCCCTGATTCACATTATTGCAATGTGGGAACTGGGTTCCCGCATCACATCTCCCTCACAACCAGTTCACACTGCCCTCTGCAAACCGCTGCGGGTGTCAATACAAAGTTAATGACACCCCTAGATCGGTTAGCAGATCACAGTGCAAACTGTGAATTCGGACAGGAATCGGTTTATATGGGTGCGAACACCAATGCAATCTGATTCCAATGCGGGGAAAAAAAAAAGGTTACTGCAACATTTTTGTGCGAATGCGATGCAAGTTCAGCCATACAACTGTATGCAATGCAGTGCGAATCCCATGCAACATCCGTGTTTGCAATAGTGTGAACTCAGGCGTAACGTTTTCACAGGGGCACATCACGATTTAGTGATGCAAACAATAACACACTTGTGTGATTTCCCTTGTTTTCAACTTAGTCATTATCCTTTAGTGTAAGTGGATGTTTGCAATTATTCAGAGCAAATCTCCTAAAATCTGGCAGATGATTGCTTTATGGCATTTCTTGAGGGACGTTGTGTCCTGGTGATAACAGTGGATTATTCCTGCATAATCGTCTCTAGTTTTCTATCAAAAAAATACAGATTTTTAGTTGTAAACAAAGATTGTCAGAAAAAAAGTCTTTAGTGTTTAAGGAAGGGCAAGGGAAAGCTGACAAACTGCATAGGAAGATATTAGGATTGGTTAGGAATTTCTAATTTATTCTGATTGCTAGTTTATTGGGCAATCAGCCCCATTTTCTGTAATTTTTTTCCTCATTATTGTGGGCTTTTTCTTTTCCTTAAAGTGATATTAAAGGAATTAAAAAAAAAATAATAACAATCTTATACTTACCTTCTCTGTACAGTGGTTTCTTGGGTCCTCCGCCGACACCCCTGGCCCGTCCTTTCTGCCGAGTGCCCCCAGAGCAAGCAGTTTACAGTGGGGGCACCCAAACAGGCTTGCTCCCGAGTATGCCTATTAATGCACAGCTGCAGCTCAGCCCTGCCCCCTCTCTCTCCTCATTGGCTCACTGGCTGTGATTGACAGCAGCAGGAGCCAATAGCCGAGGCTCTTGTGCACATCGCTGGATTGAGATTGGGCTCAGGTAAGTATTGGGGGGGCCTGGGGGCTGTACAGAGGAGGTTGCGGAGAATGCATGAAGGTAAAAAACCTTGAGCCTTTAGAACCACTGCAATTTTATTTTGTGGTTGATTTGATTTCAGCAGTCATTTTTTTTTCTTGTTGCAAGGCTCCATTCTTCTTTTGGTTGCTGGATTTACCCTAACTTTCATTCCTGTTGAAATTGGTGATGAGGACAGGAAGAGAGGGTGAATCCCCCTAACGGGGGCAAAAACAGCAATACAAACCTTAACCGCTTGCCGACCGCTGGTCGGCAATTGACGGCGACAAAGTGGCTCGTTCCCGCAAAACCCCGTCATACGACGGCGGCTGCGGGATCGAGTTTAGTGAGCGCGCGCGCGCCACCGTCCACTGTGTCCAGGGGGGGCCAGGGAGCGGGTGCGGCGGCTTCGATTGCCGCCGGCTACCCGCGATGGCCCCCCCGAGAGGAGGAACGGAGGTCCGTGTATGTTAACATGGACCTCCGCTCTGTGTGAAGGGGGAAGGGCTGTGATCACAGCCTTCCTGTATACGAAGGCTGTGACCACTTCCCTTCCCCAGCTAGTACAGTCCCCCTACAGTTAGGAAGGGGGAAGTGTGTCTCGCCTCCAGGTACAATTGTATGTGCCTGGAGGCAAGGAGGAGAGCCCCCCCGGTAGCGCCCATCGGCCGCCGTTAGCTTCGGCGGCGTGGGCGAGGGACCGGGGGGGACCTGTGTCACCTGCCACCGCGCGCGCGCGAGTGATTTGAGCTAGGGCGTCGGCGGCAGCATACTGCCCCAAAACGCCCTTGCTCGGTGAAACAGCGGCAGTTAACGGCTGGTCGCCAGCCGTTCGCCAATTCCAAACATAACGACAAAAACGGGGGCAATCCCCCTAAGTGGGAGAGAAGGACAGGAGTAGTGGTTAAAGTTGTCCTTACTTTCAATCCCATTTAGGTCGTTGGTTTTCTTCT
>BLSH010063816.1:1001685-1044264 GCA_018402905.1 Glandirana rugosa
TCTGTTGCACACAGAAGGCTTCTTATCTTAATGCATAGAATGCATTAAGATAAAAAAGTAAACCTCTGCCTTTACAGCCCCTTTAAAGTAAGCACAAAGTCAGAAACTAACATCAGGTTTACCTACTTCCATTCAGCCTTTGTTAATCAAAGGCTAAATGTAACTGAAATAATTACACATGACCCAAAGCTGTCTCCTCGCAGGTCTAATTGGTACCCGATTTCCTGTTATGTTTCGTCTAATGTAGGGTACCAGAAATATGGGAGGCAGACACAATAACTGGCTGTCTCTGCCTGAGCAGTCCATCATCAGTGCATTTACCATTTATATTTCCAGTTTCTCAGCTGTAGTGTTAGGCAGGGAGCAGTGGTGTCTCAGGAGACCTATAGTACATATACCTTTAGCCATCTTCATAAGTCAGAATTCGGAAAAAAGAGCTTCCAAGGGGTTGGCTCTCCCAGACAGCATGCTGGCAGCTGGAAAGGGGTGAGGCAGCTCCTAACTTATGACAGCCAAAGTCTAAATTTGCATGTAGCGCCATGTTTTTGGGCCTCATTGACATTCATGTATATGGTTGTAGATAATCTACTCTTCCAGATAGTTGTCGTTTCTTGGTTTACTGATATTTAATTTAATATGTCTGGTCCTTTAACATAATTACCTACACACTGATAACTCTAGAAATTTTACCCTTTAAAACTGAGTCAAGCTATTAAGCTTGATCAGAACTTTTTGCTGCAGAGCCTCTTTAAGTTCAGCTTTATTTGGTGCCTTACACAATTACTTTATACTATTACTATGTATTTTTCAAAGCGAGGGAATTGGGTTGCTATAAATATGTTAATGCATTTCTCTGTATGTTACCCCTGGCTACCTGTGCAATGCTCCAAAGGTTAATACGCTGCGCTGCATAATTGTCCAATGCACTGTGGGTTAATATAGTGCTCTGTAGGTTCATCATCCATCACTTCAAAAGTATTTTAAGAGTATCAAAGCAAAAGGTGATCTCGGTGACTGTAAATATCCCCCCAATTACATTGATGGGGGTGAGTATGTTAAACGCCCGGGGATGCAGAGAATGGTATACGGGCTGGGAAAGATTAATGGCCATTTTTATAGATGACTGTACTTCTCAATCTAGACAAATAGGAGCAGAAAGTGCTGCTGTCTCCTTCTTGTACAACAGCAATAAATAAAATATCTGCTGCCAGGGGAAGGAACACAGCACTTTCCAATTCAAGCTGCCAGTCAGAAGGCACCAGCAAGAGTTGGGTTAAAGCTAGAGTCTATTATTAAACTTAAAATAACTTTGCAAGCTAGATGATATCCTAATTTGAATGTTCAGCATGCTGCTCTTTACCAGTAATTAAGAAAGAAAGTAATATACAAACGGTGGGAAAGTCAAAGGCTTTATAAATGGTTATGTATAATGGTGATTCCAAAGCGTCTTGGTTCTGGATAATTATAACACTGTTTAAGAGCTAAAGCAGCATAAGCTTACTTATTTAAATTGCAACCAGCTTATTGGGTTTTCAAATATTAGTCTGTATTTTTATGCAATTCCCAATTTGCAGTGAAGTTACCCCTTTTAAATATTTGGCTGATAAGTAAAGTTTAAACGTGGTAACAGTGGGCGTCCATAGAAAGGCAAATGTCTATTTGAGGATGGTTTAAAGCAGCTTTTCTCAGACTTTTCAACACAGAGGAACCCTTAAAATAACACTCCAGACTTAGGGAACCCCTCCGAAAAGTTTCTATATCTACAACTCATGATTAGTGTGATGGTCAACTGGAAGAATGCTCCTTACACTTGTCATTGGAAATAATTACTCCTTTACAGATCGCAAAAAAAAGATCAATGGTGTCAGTGGGAACTTACCTGAGAGGCAAAAATTGCTCATTGATCAAGGAACCCCTAGACACCTCTGGAAGAACCCTAGAGTTTTGTGGAATCCTGGTAGAGAAACCCTGAATTAAACCTTTCACTCAACCTCTACAAGGAAACACTGTGGCAAAAAAAGCACTTTGAGGTTCAACCAATGTCTCCCAACAAATTGAAGTTTATCTAAACTCCAAAACAAAAATTAGAAATAATAGCTTAGTTCTTTGATGTGGTGGCTGCATTTGTTTTATATTTGTAAGGCGTTTTCCTTTAATTTTCACCTGGTAATCCTGCTAGCAACGCACTTCCTGTTCTAGAGTGACAACATTTTCGCTCGCTTTACTCAGTGGAGGAAGTAGTGTTGTCAACCTCTTGACCTCTGCTCTTGTCATTGGACCTCCTCCTCTCCTAATCAGCATTGCATGGGGCTAGGTTCTAGTTCACAGAAGGTATCTGTAAGAGCTGATAACATTGTTTGGTGTTTCAGTTCTTGGCTGTCGTCATAGGTCTAGGAACGGTGGCACCTCCTGCACTATAGTAGCTAATGTATGGTGGACTTGATACTGCTCTTCATTTACCCTGCTGGCCTAAACACCATCCCATGAGTGCCTAATGTCCTTTTAGTGGCAGATACTATCATAAAGCAAACCTGTAAATTTAATTTGTAAAAGTTTCCAGAGACAACAAACTGCCAGCTTGTAACGGTTTCTAACCTTGATCTCCTATTCCAGTGCTAGAGTCCTCAAAGTTTCTTCACTTTTGCTGGTCCATCAGACATTACATCATGGGTACGAGTGACTATGCTTATGCTAATAGTGACTTTAAGAAGTTATGATTTTTATATCTGGTTTAGGAGACTTCAGACAGCACTGGAGAAGGAGATTCAGCCCCAGGAAGTTATGCTGACAACTTATGCTGTCAGATAGCTTTTCCGGTTGTTATATTTATCATTTAAGTTTACCCACAGCTTCACTTTAAATCAAATTTACAGAGCAGGTGATGCTAGCAGATCAGAACTTGCCTGTGGTCAAAAGATTTTGCTGCTGATGTGATTAGAATTAGGTAGAAAATAAGATCATTGTGCCAGGAACCAAAATGAGGATAAATTAGACTTCGTATCTTGCCTTGTTTAAGAAAGAATAGATTCTAACAACAAACGTTCATTTAATGTATTCAAAGGTAATCACCCTCACCACAGCAATACAAATGCCATGCTGTATTTTACAGGCTTCTCTGACAATGAGTGAGTTAACGCGGATATGAAAAGTGGGCAACAGTGCGATATGAACCGTTATTAATCTTTTTTTTTCTAAATCCTGGAGCCGCCTGTGGACATGTCGACAAGATCGATACTCGCCAAGACAGATGAGAGAGCCTATTTTTTATAAAAAGAGACAGGAAGTGATGTGTTTTATGAGGAGAGAATGTAGTTCAATAAGAGAAATCTTTCTTTTCCTCTTTTACTGTCATACAGTAACTGTAGAGATTGAAGTAAAGAATTTTCCTCTTGAAATAGGATCATTTCTTATTGTCTGCTGGCAGATAGAATTCATAGAGCATGGTACCGAGAACTAGGGCACAGCCTTTTGTGCTTGCTCTTCTCTTTATATAATACAATGCCTCATATACTTTGAAAGTCCTTTTGGGACAGTGTTGTTTTTTATTCTCACGCGTCATGCCTGTTTTTCTACTTGCATACCCTATGCTTCTTTTCTATGACAGTATTCTAAAATGCTGTTCTTGGAAGTAGTAGCCACACATCAGTGTCACGTCTACTAGTTCTTCACAAGTCTAAAATCCAATTCATTGTCATGTGTTAGTGACCAGATTCTGTCCACTTCAGGTTTCAGTCTTAGCAAAGGTTTCAAGCAACTTACTGTGAGTACCAGTTTGGTGATGCTTAATGTATCATATTGGCAATGCTGGTTGTCACTTTATAAAAGCTGCTGGCATGCTTCAGGAGATGGCAATCAGCTACACGGAGTACTAAGGTTTAATGAAATCTGCAACTAGCTTTGTTGAAGATCTCATATTCCCATTACAATCTTTGTTTAACATCCCAGAAATTTAGCTGAATAATGGTGCTTTGTAGGAAAGGGGCCCCTTTATGCTGGTGGTTAGTGAAGGGCCCTGTTACATTGGTTGCTTGTGTAGTGCTTCTTTATATTGTTGGTCAGTAGGAAAATGGCTCCCTTACATTGGTTGTCAGCACATTTTTGTTCAGCTGTTACCTCAACCTGGAACTGGGTACTAATACTGTTGCTGGCTGATCTTGAAGACATTGGCACCAAAACATTGAAGACTCCAGAGATCAATCCGCCCATTTAGCATGTCCACATTCATTGTCAGGACTCTGGCTGGTGTTTAGCCTCTCAGAAGCATATTATTAATTTTAATATTGTAAAGGATTAGTAGAGTGCATGTATAGGCCTATAGTAAGACTAACCTTGTCCACTGGGCTCCTGACATCTAGGTTTCCTTGCAGTCAATTCAGCAGTGGCGGCTGGTGCTCCTTCGGTGGGGGGGTGGCAGACAGACCTGACCACAGACTTCCATCCCCCCCTCCCCCGTTGCTCCAGCCCACCACCCCACAATAACCCCCTGTCACTCATGCCCACCACCGCACACCAGCCAAACCCCCCCACCACCAGTCGCCGGCTCACATGCTTGCCCTCTGGCCCGCCAAGCCCCCCGTCAGCCCTGCACTTAACCCATGCAGGTCAGGGCTGGGGTGGTGGCTTCCTCCCTCTGTCTCCCCCATGTTCTGGCCATCACTTCTCCTCCCGACCAATGGGGTCTTCGGTCTCCTGGCAAATGGGGTCTTAGAACCCACTTCCTGATTGGCCAGGAGCAGAAACAGTTTTTGAAACCAGTTTTTGAAACCAGTTAGAGCCTCCGGCTCTAATCACATACTTCAAAAAAAAACAAACATTGGAATCCATGCATCCAGCGCCCTGCATGTAGATTAGGGACTGGGCACATGGATTAGGGAGGCAGTGCCCCTAATGAGTTGCCGCCACTGCAGTTCAGCTTTACTCTAACATAGTTATTGGACTATACCACATTAATAAGGTTCTCCCTGTGCTTTCTTCCCCCCATCAGGACTACCCAAATAACCTCACACTAGTCCATAATGCATGAAAAATGTTACAATGGCAGTTCTGGCAGGACAAAAAAATCCAAGTTGCTCACAGTGTTGTTACTCCCTCTGCTTGATTTTTGTGGTGTGCAGGGGAAGAAGAAGTTGATATAAACACAGATTTAATAAATTGTACTAGCAGTATTTAAAATACAGTTTTTTTGTTGTTTTTTTTTTTTACATAACTAGACTAAAGGATCATTTTTATATACAGTATGCCTGAAAATCTGCATTAATGCATACAAAATTCTCACTCTTTAGTTCTTCAGGCTGTACATTGTTAATATTGCATCTAAAACTTTCTGTCTCCATTGTGTGCTCCAATAGAGAATTAATTGGATAGTGCTCCATCTCTAAAAAGGTCTGCCTTCTGCAACAACAAAACAGTTGACACACTGCAAATTACAGTGCCAGATATTTTGAGATGTGCGGCTGATTAACTGCTGCCATATATGTATATTTTTTGTGCACTGAGCTGCAAGGTTGTTTTGGTAGTATGGAATAAAAAATATCTGATATTTTCTCACAAACCTAAATCAATGTTGTAGCCTTAGGAAATGCTGAGCAACACATCCAATTTAGTCATGAATTCTGGACGTAGACATGCAAATGAGTAGCCGGCCGTGCGAGTCATGTCATTTGGAGGCTCGAAGCATAGAGATGTCTTTAGAGTCAAAAAACTGAATGTAATGTTACAAGCATTTCAGGGTTTGACATAGCGAGCTGTGGAGCCTTCACTTCCTGCAGCTCATTATCAGAGATATCTGCAGGCATGACCCGGGGAGAAGAGCTGAACATTACACAGTCATCCCGTGAGAAGAGCTAGGCCTGTCGTTAGGAAAGTGCACCTTCTGGGTAACAGGAGCATATATACGCAATGATATAAATTGGGCTACAGCTGCTGCTTTAGTAGGCTACCCAGTTAAAGTATTGGATAGAACCAATCTGCGGTGTCAGTAGGCTTTAGACTTCCTCCATTTCTAAAGAAAATAGTCCTTAAATGGAACTTTTTCCTTTTGACATTCTTTGGGGTTGATTTACTAAAGGTAAATAGACTCTGCACTTTGGAAAGTGCAGTTTCACTCTGCAAGAGCAGATGCTCCAGAGCTTAGTAAATGAGCAGAAGCTCTGCTGACTTCCATCTTCCAATAATGTGCAAACAAAAAATCTGTCTTTTTATTTTCCTTACACGTAATTGGGTATTCTTTGTATAGTGAAGCTTAACCTCATTTACTAAGCTCTGGAGCGACTGCACTTGCTGAGTACAGATGCACTTTATAGTTGCAAAGTGCACAGCCTATTAGTAAATCAACACCACTGTGCCTGTGTTTGTAAATCATATTCCAAATTCGTTTTTTTTCTTTATCGGCTTGTTTACATCCAATTGCCTGCACTGGACAGCCTTTTCCAGAGCAGTCCAACACACTATGTGGTGCTGTGTGCTGAATAGAAGTACTGCATGCTGTGAATAGAAATTATTGAAGTCTCATGGGAGTGGGAGTAAATGAACTGAGAGTTAAATAAATAAATAAAATAAAATTACATAGCGCCTGTGATCAGTATAAGGAATAGTATCCCATCATTGGTATTAGTGAGAAGAATGGTGCCCCATCATTGGTATTAATAAGAGCAACATGCCCCATCATTGGTATCCGTGCTAGGAATAGTGCCCCATCATTGGTATCCGTGCTAGGAATAGTGCCCCATCACTTTTATCAGTGGGAGGAAAAGTGCCCCATCATTGGTATCAGTGGGAGGAATAATCCCCCATCATTGGTTTAAGTGAGAGGAACAGTGCCCCATCATTGGTATCAGTTGCAGGAATAGTGCTCCATCATTGGTGTCAGTGGGAGGAACAGTGCCACATCATTGGTATCAGTGGGAGGAACAGTGCCACATCATTGCTATCAGTGGGAGGAACCGTGCCCTGTCTTTGGTATCAGTGTGAAGAATATAGTTCCATCATTGGTATAAGTAAGAGGAATGTGCTCCATCATTGGTGTCAGTGGGAGGAATAGTGGCCCATTACTGGTATCAGTGGGAGGAACAGTGCCTCCTCATTGGTATCAGTGGGAGGGCTATTGTTTCATCATTGCCATTAGCAGGAGATATAGTGCCCCATCATTGGTATCAGTTGGAGGAATAGTGCCACATTGTTTGTGTCAGTGTGAAGAATAGTGCCTTTGATCAGTGGGAGCTATACCCTAATTGTAATGTGTATGACCTGCTTTAGACATACAGTATATTATCAAGAAGGCAGACTGGATTCAGAACAAGAAAATAAAGTTGTGATTCCAGATCAGTTGGAAAAATGAAAGATGAGCTGACACACTGGGTTTGGATATAATCTTCTAGTTTATTACTTCATGATTGGGTTAAAGGCAGTACAAACTGATGCGTTTCAGCATCGAGGGTGCCTTGTTCACAGCATGGTTTATCAGTATGCAAAGAAAGTATCTATACAAAAGAAGATGCATAGATAGGGCAGGGGATTTATGCATCTTCTTTTGTATATATACTTTGCATACTGATAAACTATGCTGTGAACAAGGCACTCTTGATGCTGAAACGCGTCAGTGGTACTGCCTTTAACCCAATCATGAAGTAATAAACTAGAAGATTATATCCAAACCCAGTGTGCCAGCTCATCTTTCATATTTCCAATTGTACAATTGTGCCATTGCCTGGGCGCTGGAAGGACGCTCATGAAGCCAGAGCACCTGAGTTGAGGTGGAAGTCATTATTGCCTGCAAGCTTTTCCTCGCAGTCAGAGCAGTGCATCTCTTTGGAAACTTTATGATTTCAGATCGTCAGAACACCATAGAACAGGGATCCTCAAACTACGGCCCTCCAGCTGTTGCGGAACTACACATCCCATGAGGCATTGTAAAACTCTGACATTCACAGACATGACTGGGCATGATGGGAATTGTAGTTCCTGAACAACTGGAGGGCCATTGTTTGAGGACCCCTGCCATAGAGGAACCTATTACATGGGGACTTTATTGGTGTACTTAAATTTTTTTGAAACTTTGCACTTGCAGAATGTCTCTCATGCACTACTTAAAGTAGTATTAAACTCCAAAGCAAACATGTATTATATCGCAGCTTACCAATTCTTAGATGTGATGGCACCTTTAGTTTCCCTTTTTTAGGCTTTCTTCTATTTTCATCTGGTGATCCAGCAAGCAAGTCTGTAATTTTTTAAAAGCTCAAGTACTCCAGCAGAATGTATCAGTTTACATGGATGGGACAAACCACTTGAAGGTGTTTTAGCCACTGCAGCCCCGGGAAGATTTACTCCCTTCATGACCAGAGTATTTTGTGCGATACAGCACTGCGTCACTTTAACAATTGCGCGGTCGTGCAATGCTGGAATGGACATCCTTTTTCCCCCACAAATAGAGCTTTTGGTGGTATTTGATCACCTCTGTTTTTTATTTTTTGCGCTATAAACAAACAGAGTGACAATTTTGAAAAAGAAAAATACTTTTTGCTATAATACTTATCCAAAAAAATATAAAAAAAACAAATTTCTTCCTCAGTTTAGGCCGATATATATTCTACATATTTTTGTAAAAAAAAGAATGCAATTGGCGTATATTGATTGGGTTGCGCAAAAGTTATCGCGTCTACAATATAGGGGATAGATTTTTTTTTTTTACTAGTAATGTCGATGATCTCCGATTTTTACGGGACTGCGACATTGCAGCGGACAGATCTGACATTTTTTTTTTACACTTTTTTGGGACCAATGACATTTATACAGCGATCAGATCTAAAAATAGCCACTGATTACTGTATAAATGTAACTGGCAGGGAAGGGGTTAAACTCTAGGGGGCGATCAAGAGGTTAATTATGTTCCCTATGTGTATTCTAACTGTATGGGGGCTGGGCTGGCAGGGACATAACAGATCTCACTGTTCCTGATTAGTGTTGAGCGAACCCGGACTGTAACGTTCGGGTCCGTACCGTGTCCGGGACCCGAACACGGACGTTTCAAAAAATGTTCGGGTTCTGGGTTCTGGCAGTTGATCACGCATGTTGAATAGCTGCAGGGCAGCCAATCAACAAGCGTTTCACTGGTTTGCCCTTAGAAGCCATCACAGCCATGCCTACTAATGGCATGGCTGTGATTGGCCAGTGCATCATGTGACCCAGCCTCTATATAAGCTGGAGTCACTTGATGCTGCAGTCACATGCTCTCTGAGACTCTGAATAGTATAGGGAGAGGAAGCTGCCAGCGTTTTTTGTGAGGGACAGATTGCAGACATTTTAACATCTGATCCTGCATCCTGAGATTACTACTACTGTTGCTCTGAGGGACAGATTGCAGAAATTTGAGAATCGAGATTTCACATACTGCTGCTTTGAGTGACAGATTGCAGATCAAACCCTGCCTAACACAACGATTGATTCGATCGTACACAACAATCAGATTGTGGGAGTAATTTGAGATTTCACAAACTGCTGCTTTGAGTGACAGATTGCAGATCAAACCCTGCCTAACACAATGATCGTTACGATCGTACACAACGATCAGATTGTGGGAGTAATTTGAGATTTCACATACTGCTGCTTTGAGCGATCTGACTGCACTAGGTAGAGGCTTCTGCTTAGAGGGACAGATTATTGTTCAAAAATCATCTCCTAGTTCTAAAGGGAGAGGTTCTAGCTGCAGCTGTAAGTGACACATTATTGTTCAAAAATCATCTCCTAGTTTATTTGATTTTAATTTATTTTCCCTATCCCCATTTTTTTGTAGGGCACTTGCCCTACTCTTACCCCCATTTTACTTGCTTTTGCAGCCCTCTAGCACTTGCCAGGACTTTGTTACAGCCATTTTTGTGCCTAAAAGTTTGGTTCCCATTGACTTCAATGGGGTTCGGGGTCCGGGATAACGTTCGGGCAAGGTTTGGTGCCGAACCCGGACTTTTTCCCAAAGTTCGTATGGACCTTCCGAACCCGAACGTCCAGGTGTTCGCTCAACTCTATTCCTAATCACTGGGAACAGTAGATCTCTGTCATGTCCCCCGACAGAACAGGGATCTGCCTTGTTTACATTAACAGATCCCCGTTCTGCCTCTGTAGAAGGTGATCGTGGGTCGCCGGTGGACATCAAATCTGCTGGACCCACGGGCAAGCTCCTGCAGCACGCAGTGCGCGCCCACTATGCCACATGCAGGGCAAGCGTGGTCAAGCTCGCACAGCGAGCAGTGGGAACGAGTGCGCGCTGCCGCCGGCACACTCCCGGCTGCAACTGTACCTGCGCGAGCTGGCGTACAGCTACGGCGATTTGCGCAGGAGAGCCGACCTGCCGCCGTATAACAATGGCAGCTGGCCAGCAATCGGTAAATGGCAGAAGATTTTTTTATAATGCATTTTATGAATTAAGATGAAAAATCTTCTGTGTGTAACAGCCTCCTCAGCACCCCCTTATTACTTACCGGAGCCCCATCTCTCTCCAGTGATGTCCATGAGTGTCTTAGCCACCCGGGACTTTCCTCCTGATTGGCTGAGATACAGCAGTGGTGCCATTAACTCCAGCGGCTGTCAATAAAAGTCAGTTAGCCAATCGGGAGAGAGAGGGCGGAGCCAGGTCAGGGCTCCGTGTCTGAATGGACACACAGAGCTGTGACTAGGCTCGGGTGCCCCCATAGCAAGCTGCTTGCCGTGGGGGCAGGAGGGAGGAGCCAGGAGTAGCAAAGAAGGACCCAAGAAGAGGAGGATCCGGGCTGCTCTGTGCAAAACCAACTGCACAGAGGAGGTAAGTATAACATGTTTGTTTATTTTTTTAAAAAACAAGACTTTACCTTAACTTTAACACTCGCAGGAGTGATATAAACGATTTATTCATGCAAAACCTTTATCCCAAAGGGAAAAAAAATGCTGTAACTGATTATATTTGAATTGATAAAGTGTAAGCTGGAGTTTGGCTTCAATTTGTTAGTTTATCTAAATCTGCTAATTACATTTAACACTACCCCCCTGACAATGCTGCTGTACTTCCTGTGCTCATTCCTCCAGAGTTGTGTCTTAATAATAAAGAAGGTGTGTTACTGGTCAGATCACCAGGTGAATACAGAGGAAAACTAATACTGCCACCACATCTAATGATTGGTAAGCTGCAATATATTATAGTTTTGGGTTTAATACTGCTTAAGACAATAGGTAGCACAGGTGAATGCTTAGAACAAAGTGTGCTGGACTAGGTAGAGGGTGACATTATGAGCAGAGCCGACATGTTGGTTGAATGCTGTTTCTATTTCAGATTCTGGCATTTAGTTCCAAGGATTTTCTAAGCGTATTAGTGTTCAGAAATGAACCATCAAATCCCAGTGTAAGGCAGCTATCCCCTCATCAGTTCTCCTAAAAGTATTAGAAAAAATCGTACAGAAAATGTTTCGCGAATGAAAACTGGGTTAGCTCAAAGTAAAGAAGCTGACTAGATAGGACATGTGCCTCTGATCTGCATTTAAATTCTGTGTTCCTAGCCATACCTGTCTGGGTAAATTTGTCATCCATTGAACAAGGAGCAGATTATTTCACTCCATCATCCCTTTGACAAATTAATAATTTTAATAAGCGCCAAACCAGAGCAGCCGGTGGAAGCAAAGGGAACAATGCTTGGCTACGAGGGAGGAGAGGCGTGAATTTTGTGTGCGCTGTTAAACTTATTAGAAATGGAGCAAGAATGAGGGATCAAAAAAAGACATTAAATGGCCGAAGGGCGTGTTTGTTCAAAGGATGTCGCTCTGTGCGGTCTGATAACAGCTTCTAGCAATGGGTTCAGAAGTGCCAGTGTCAGCATCTTGAGGTAGGTGTTCCATGTCTGCCGTGCAAGAGACTTGCAAATTAAACTGTCACTGATGTACGGGAAAAAAATGGACAGGTCTTATAGCTTTCAGAGTGAACAGATATCCCAAATATGGTTTTTTTGTTTTCCTTCCAAGTGAACTGGTACCTCAAATACAATATTGTGTCCATTTACAGTATCTTAGTTATTTAAGGGGTACCTATGTATTGCACTGCAATCCATAGAACCACATTTAGTCGGTGGTGCTTATAATTTAAGCTGCCAATGTCATAAAAAAAGATAGAGGGGCAGGCGGAAGACTTGACTGAAATGGAAAGTTTTGCCCCTACCTTGGAAAGAATAGGTCCCACTGTTCTCCCGTTTTAGGTCAGGTGGCTTGAATTAGACTGGTTAGATGAAACAACAAAGACACCCCCTCCCACCACATTAAAAGTATTTTCGGTGATTTTTCGTATCGGTGCACAGCAGATTGGGGATACGCCCTTGACCTTATCGCCCAATAATCCACTGTGGTGTAACAAGACACTCAAAGAATTAAAAAAAATGGAGGATGGACAGGGGTGGGCTAGATATGGGATTAAATATCTCCATCACCTTTACAGGGAGGGGGTGGTGGCTACATTTGCACAACTGCAGGAGAGTTATGGGGTACCGAAACAGTGGTACTTCAGATACCATCAGCTGAGGCATGCGGGACGGGCCCAATTTGGACGGGGGGAGATTTTGGTACAAAATACTACACTGGAGACAGTTTTATTAAACCCAGACACGATTGGACGGACCTCCAGATATTATGCCAGTATTGAGAAGGGGAACCAGGATGTTGAAAATAAGGCTAGGGCTAGGTGGGAACGGATCATCCCAGGTTTGACGGCCGAAATGTGGGAGCAGGTTTTAGAAACCTACCTGGCTACAGTTATATCCTCCAGGGATAAGATGATACAATTGAAATACCTACATCAAATGTACTATACGCCTTCTAGACTCCACCGGATGTCTGCTGGGAGTGTTTGATCAAGAAGACATGAACTCATACACCAAACTGTTTCTTAGAATCCTGTACTTTGCGGTTCGAAAACTCAAAGCCAGGAACTGGATATACGGGGAACAGCTAACACTGAGGGCCTGGATTAAGGTAGTGAATGTGGATTTAACTTTATACCAAAAGACTTATGAGGTCAGAGGGGCAAAGAAGAAGTTTACAAAAGTCTGGTTTAGATGGGTGGAGTCAAAGGGAACACTTTGGGAGGGTAGGGAATAAGGGGAAGCTTAAAGGAAAAGGACGAGAGGTTGTGTAAGGAAGGGTAAGCTCTGGTAGGGAGGGGGATGTGAAGGTTACGACAAATAAGAGGAGAGGTGTTGTCCCACATGTAATTGTACTGATTGTTGCACAACAGGGAAGGGGGTGGGAGGGGGGGGGAGGGAGGGTTATGAAGGGGGGGGGGAAACAAAAAAAAAACAAAGATGGGCTGCAAAGTGTTCTTTCCTGTTTTCTTTTCCTCGGGGAGACGGTGGTTGGTGATAGGCAAGAAATTGAAAAGTGCCTTAAATGCTAAATTGTTAAAAGCCATACAGATGCATATTGTAATGCTATATCTTCAATGTGCCGGGAAACCCCGAATGTTTACAACATGTTATGTCTTATATGCCTATCTAAATGAAAATTGTTTAAAAAAAAAAAAAAAAAAGTATGTTCGGTAAAGATTTGGGGTAAAAATATGGAGACTGCCATTGCGGGATATTAGCTGCCTGGCTGCGACTGGCTTCACTTCTACTTCCTGGCTTCCACTACCTCCAGGTCTGTGACTTGAAGGTAGTGGAAGCCAGAAAGTAGAAGTGAAGCCAGGTGGCATCGTGTAAGTGAGTATTGCAAAGGTGTTCAAATTTCCTTTATGACAGGACAGAGACTTTAAAAGCGTTGAAGCTAAATTATCAACGTGTCATCTAGCAAAGAAACATTCTCAAAGGAAGAAGTCAGAAAAGGCAGCCACCATACTTTCTCATGACAGGGTCACCTTAAACTATGAGTTATGGTCCACTTTAATCTTGAGTCGATTGACAGATTATTCATGTGAATTGCATGGTTGGATATATCTTACCTGGGGCAGCCTATATATGTAGGATTTTAAAACTGAACTCAAGACATATATAAAAAAACCACACTTTAATGTTGCTGTACATTCCTTTTAAATTATCTACTAGTCTAAAGCTGGTCAAACAAATTGGATAGCGGAATCCTCCCCGCTGGACAGCCATTCTGTCAGAATACACTGGTCAGTGACTGCATCTGGCTGATCGAGAAAAAAATTCTAATACGCCTGTTGTCCCCCTCACTGGGGGACGTTTATCAATTCTGTTGAACAGCACAGAAATGCTAAACAGGAGCAGTGAGACAAATGTGTCTTAAATTTGTTAGAATCAAACCCAGGGGCGGCTGGTGGTATATTTTTTTGGGGGGGCGTCAAACAATCCACCCGTAGCCACCCCCCGGTTTGTCAGGTCACATGCACACAGCCACCCCCCAATCCCCCCATTGGTCTGTCACCAGCCCCTCACTTACCCCATCTAAGTGCCTCAGGGCGGTGTCTCCTCCTGGTGCTTCACGGTGGCTTCCCCTGCATCTTCTCCCTCCTCCTCGGTGGCCAATAGGATTACTTCTGGTGACGGTTCAGGACTCGCTTCAGGAAGACAATAGTGAATATTCATTTGCACATTCACACAACTTGGTGGGCTCGGGGAACAGTGCTCTGCGCCCCGAGCCCACCCTTTTTTGAAGCCTATTAGAGTCTCTGGCACTAATCACATGGTTCTAAAAAAGAAAACTCATTAGAATCCATGCGTCCAGCGCTCCGCATGTAGATTAGGGGGCCGAACGCATGGATTGGGGGGGGCTCCACTGATAAATCCTGTAATAAGCCTGCAGTACCCTGAAGGCCTACCCACTACAGGCTGCCTTCAGAAAACTACAGGAGGGGGCAGAGAAGACCAGTCGCCATCTTGCACAAGGAGAGCGAACAGCAGTGACTGGTCTTTATTACAGGAAGCTCCTGAACCAAGGCAAAGTTTATGCGGCTGGATTATAGGAAAACAAAAAAAGAGCAAATGTCTTACAGCACCGATTCAACAATCACCCCTCCACACACATAGCAATCATTTCTTTTTACATTGGAGTGAATCACATGCTCCTCCAAACCAGAAAGTAGCAAGAATTGTAATTCAATGAAAAGAGTGAAAGACATGTAAGTCAATTCTACTGTTGAATGGGGGGGGTTAAAACTAACCTGTTACTTTGCATTTGCAAAAAAATAAAAAAAGCGTTTTTCTTTAGGCAAACCTATCATAATAAAAACACGTAGGCTACCATTACTGACCTTGTTCTAAAAATGCTAGTTGCCAGGCATTAGATCCCTATTTAATGCTCTCCGAATCAATGACCACAGACAGAATGCAAATCAGGAGTTCTGACTTAATTGCTGCATACTTGTTCTAGGTCAGTGACTCGGAAAGTATTTGCAGAAGTTGGTCAGCAGTGGTGCACCGCATATTTCTCATATGACTGCTTTTCATTAAATCCTTTTTTGACTGGGTGAATGGGAACAGAGCTTTTTGCACCTCTGGAGAATTCTGGTAGCAAGATCATTAAGCTTGTGTTCCTTTGTCTGTGCATTCGATATGTGGATGTGAATGTAAGATTTTTCACTTAATATGTACTACATAAAATGTAACAGGAAGAGTTAGACTTTGTCTGCTACGGTAGGAATGGTACATCACTGCAGGGTGGTTTGGAGCCAAGAACTCTTAGTCTGGCACAAAGGTTTCTACTCTCAAGCCCCCCAGGTGTTATCTCTAGTCTGCAAGTGACCTCTCCATTGTAGGGGTGTCACATCAGTTTTGGGTTGCCATGACACTTATCAATAAGATTCTTCTTAAATATATTTCTAGAATATTTTGAAGTCTGCAAAAGGCGCTAATGTATTCTTCATCTGCTGTCCCATTGTGGTATTTGTCCAAAATGTGTTTCTTCAAGAGTTTAATAAAGCAAACAATTGCAATGGCTCCATTCCCACTAGTCAGTGAAGTGGTGTGATCTAGAACTTAGGGATTTGTATAAATAGATTGAATGCTTCGGCTCCAGAAATAATTCATTATAATTGCAGCTTCATGCAAAGGAAAGGAGAGTAATGCAGAATAATTTGCATTCAGATGGCATTTTAGGATTCTACAGCAATGATGATCATTTAATTTACGCAGTATACTTACAGTATTAGCAATGGGGGCTGTACTTGGCATTCATTTTGCCCCAGGATCATAGGAATGTTATGTTCTTTTATGCAACGTTTACCTCTTTCATCAAGCATGTTATAATTGTAAAAATGAAAATCAGATTTTTCTGGTTGAAACATAATTTTGTACATGCAGAGCTCCCATATATAGATTTCAACAGTCTACAAAGAACCAGAAAATTAGTCCCTGAACTGCAGAGAGTCTTATGACTCCCATAAAGTGGAGCTGCAAATATAATAAAGAAACCCTTCTACCACACCTCACCATATTGATGGAAAACATCAGCTCATGCCTACACAGTGGTCAGCCACAGTGGTCAACTGCAGAAGGAAAGTAGGCGAATTGAATTGCACACTCCCTCCTTCAAACCAGGTGCAAAATTTACTCTCTAGATAACACGAAAAAATAATTAATGGTCAAAAAACATAAATGTAGTTTATGCTGCTCCTTTTTATCCTGTAGCCTGAAGTGCCCTTGAGTAACTTAAAGTACAGTGCATCCGTAAATTATTCACTTCACTTTTTCCATATCGCTTCACTTTTTCCACATTTTGTTACATAGTTACATAGTAGTCAAGGTTGAAAAAAGACAATAGTCCATCCAGTCCAACCCTTGTATTCCTGTCAGTACCCATATCCCTGTATGTTATACTCATTGAGATAAACATCCAATAGTTTTTTAAATATGCTTATACTACCCACAGTCACTACTGGTTGTGGAAGAGCGTTCCACAACTTTATTGCCCTAACAGTGAAGAACCCCCTACGCATTCTCAGATTAAACCACTTTTCTTCCAGTCTCAGTGTGTGTCCCCTTGTCGTCCTACATTCCCTGAGACTAACCAGTTTTTCTTTTATGCTAGGATCCCCATTGAGATATTTATAGATCGCAATCATGTCCCCTCTTAAGCGTCACTTCTCCAAAGAGAATAAGTTAAGCTCCTGCAGTCGTTCCTCGTAAGTAAAGTCTTCCATTCCTCCTATCAGTTTAGTTGCCCTCCTTTGGACTCTCTCCAGCTCCAGTATATCCTTTCTGAGGACCGGTGACCAGAACTGGACAGAATACTCCAAATGTGGCCTAACCAGGGTTTTATATAGTGGCAGAATTCTTTTTTTTATCCCTGGAGCAAATTCCTTTTTTATGCATGCTAATATTCTACCTGCTCTGGTTGCTGCTGCTTGACATTGCATGCTATTCCTCATTCTGTCATCTACTAGGACCCCCAGATCCTTCTCCATTCTCGATTCCCACAGCGGCTCTTCCCGTAGAGAGTACTGTGCTTTTATGTTTTTTGCCCCCAAGTGCATTACTTTACATTTATCTACATTGAACCTCATTTGCCATTTTTCTGCCCACTCCGTTAATTTGTTTAGGTCCTTCTGTAGAATGTCAATATCCTGCTGTGATGTTATTACCCTGCTTATTTTTGTATCGTCAGCAAAAGTTGAGACAGAGCTGTTAATCCCTTCCGCTAGATCATTAATGAATAAATTGAATAATATTGGTCCCAAAATAGATCCTTGGGGTACCCTACTCGTCACGCTAGACCAGTCTGAGTACATGTTATTATTCACCACCCTTTGGACATGGGCTTGGAACCAGTTCTTTGCCCAAGAACAAACCTTATGGTCTATACCTGCATATCCTAGCTTGTAAATCAAGCGTTTATGGAGAACTGTGTCAAAAGCTTTTGCAAAATCCAGGTGCACCACATGCACTGACCTCCCCCTATCTATATGGCTGCTCACTTGCTCGTAGAATGTTAGCAGGTTTGTCTGGCAGGAACGACCCTTCATAAACCCTTGCTGATTCCTGCTAATGATGTTACCCTCTTCAGTTAATTTATGGATATAGTCTCTAATTATCCCCTCCAATAACTTACCCACCATTGATGTTAGGATGACTGGCCTGTAATTCCCAGGAATATGTCTCTGCCCTTTTTTATATATTGGCACCACACTGACTTGTTATGTTACAGCCTTATTCCAAAATTGATTAAATTAATTATTTTCCTCAAAATTCTACAAACAATACCCCATAATGACAATGTGAAAGAATTTTGAAATCTTTGCAAAGTTATTAAAAATAAAAAATGAAAAAAATCACATGTACATAAGTATTCACAGTCTTGTCAAAGGATCTGCGGGAAAAGGTAGCTGAACTGTTTAAAACACGAAAGGGATATAAAAAGTTATCCAAGGAATTGAGAATGCCAATCAGCAGTGTTCAAACTTTAATCAAGAAGTGGAAATTAGGGTTTCTGTTGAAACCAAACCACGGTCAGGTAGACCAACTAAAATTTTGGCCACAACTGCCAGGAAAATATTTTGGGATGCAAAGAAAAAACACAAATAACTTCAGGTAAAATACAGGACTCTCTGAAAACATATGGTGTGGCTGTTCCAAGATGCACAATAAGGAGGCACTTGAAGAAAGATAGGCTACATGGTCGAGTCGCCAGAAGAAAGCCATTACTATGCAAATGCCACAAAGTATCCCGCTTACAATACGCCAAACAGCATAGAGACAAGCCTCAAACCTCCTAGCATAAAGTCATTTGCAGTGATGAGACCAAAATTGAGCTTTTTGGCCACAACCATAAACATTACATTTGGAGAGGAGTCAACAAGACCTATAATGAAATGTAGACCATTCCTACTGTGAAACACGGAGGTGGATCACTGATGTTTTGGGGATGTGTGAGCTACAAAGGCACAGGAAATTTGGTCAAAATTGATGGCAAGATGAATGCAGTATGCTATCAAAGAATACTGGAGGAACATTTGCATTCATCAGCCAGGAAGCTGCGCATAGGACATACGAGGACATTTCAACATGACAATGATCCAAAACACAAGGCCAAGTCGACCTGTCATTGGCTACAGCAGAATAAAGTGAAGGTTCTGGAGTGTCCATCTCAGTCTCCTGACCTCAAACGTGCAGTTCATGCAAGACAGCCCAAGAATTTCCAGGAACTGGAGGATTTTTGCCAAGAGGAATGGGCAGCTTTACCATCTGAGAAGATAAAGAGCCTCATCCACAAATACCACAAAAGACTTCAAGCTGTCATTGACGTTAAAGGGGGCAATACACAGTATTAAGAACTGGGGTATGTAAACTTTTGATCAGGGTCATTTGTGTAGTTTCTGTTGTCATTATGATTTAAAAAGAGTAAACACAGTTGATTGATAATAAATGGCTTCAGCCAATCTCCAACCATGAGTGAAAGAAATGTTTTTGTGTTATTCATATTATCTGAAAAATGGCCAAGAAATCATAAATTCTGCCAGGATATGTAAACTTATGAGCACAACTGTACGTTATCAGCAAAATCACAGGAATATAACAGAAGCATTGCAAACTGGCACAGCTCTCTGCAAAAAACAGATTTCACTGTGTGTTTTCCCCCTCATCAAAGTATGGCTAGAGATTAAAGTGGTTGTCAAGTCATGACAACCACTTTACACTACAAGTAAGCCTATATTCAGGCTTACCTGTAGATCCCGGGAATATCTCCTAAACTTGCACCGCTTAGGAGATATTCCCTGTATTTACATGTGCCGATTTCATCGGCACATGCGCAGTGAAGAGACAGGCCGACTGGGACGTTTCTTCACAAAGTATGCCATAAATGACGGCTCCCGTGCGCTGGAGTCCGCGCTGTGATTGGTCGGCACTCGGGATCGACGGACTCAGCATGTCGCCAGTCACAGCGGTGCTCGGGGATCGCTGCTACAACGTCAATCTAATGTAAGCGTTTCATAATGAGCTAGTATGCAATGCATACTAGCTCATTATGCCTTTGCTTTGCTGATTTTTTTTTTTTTTTTGGGGGGGGGGTGACTATACAACCACTTTAAAGCAGGCTTATAAATGGTGTTTCCCATGAAAAATTTTAAAAATGTCACCTTTATGTTTTCATGGATGGTTAAAGTAATAGGAGAAATACAAACCATGCCATAGATGACTGCCTGGGCGTTGTAATCTGCAAACTTGCGTTGGTGAATTAGCAAATATGGAAACCACCAAATCAGCCTGATAGTTAGGGAACTAGTATTTTCGATGTCAGCAGTGGCAGGCTTTTCCTTAGTGCAGGTATCCTTTAATTAACTAACTTGGGTGATTTAAGAGAGCCTGGTTTCCAGAAAAAAAAGTCTCAATTGATGAACCATTTTTGTTTATTGACGATAAAGGAAAACAAATTGATCCAACACATTTAAGCAAAATTGCCTCCCCTTTCTTCAGGGCTGTACTTTCATGAAGATTGGTTACGCTCTGAGAGGTGTAAATGTGTGGGGTGATTGAACTCATGTGATGCATGCGATTTCCAGAAAAAACGTATGACTTAAGACTGTTTTTTAAGTGCATGGCAGCCGATTTTTATTAAAAGGAAAGGAAAAGTTCAAATAAACAGTAATCTTCCCTCGCAGGGGGTTCCACCATAATTGTATAAACAGACACTTCAGCCTGCTGGCTTACTCACTTTCAGCTTCATGCTGTTCAGTGAAATAAACAATAGTCAGCCCTCCCGGCTAGTAAACAATAGTCAGCCTTCTTTGACTAATGGACAGTAGTCAGCCCTTCTGGCTGGTAAGTGCAGCTCTCCTGCTTAGGCCTTCGGATTCAGGCCTTGGTCTGCCTCCCACAGACCCGATGCTCAGCAACTCATGTGCACCCCATGTGAGGTGTTGACATGTAGTAGCCTCATAGACTACACCTGCCTCCTGCAAACATGCATGCCCTGGCTGCCCCATGCGGTTTCTGACTCCTGCAGAGGAATGGGAGTCCACCTGACTCCCATGCACAGACCACCTGTCTGTTAGGTGGGGCCCTGAGCCATAGTCAGATCACAACAAAATAACTCAGCACACAGCTGTGCAATCAGCGTGCCTGGCTCTCCAAAATCTGGTGTAAAGCAGCAATCTGCCACGTAACACAGGGTCCCACTGCCACATATCCTCCCCCTTTGTTTCAAACCGGAGGGAGGAACACATAAACCCATCACTATGGTTGGGACACCTCTGTGCCAGCCATTATCTGCGTAGGCCCAACTTTTTCCGGGTATGTTTCCACCAGCCCTTCATCGTGGCACCTCTGTGCCAACTATCAGCAGCAGGAGTCCTAACCTGCCCAACCTTCTTTCTAAAGGGGCACTCCACCCATATATTCTTCTGGTTGTGCTTCCACAAGCACTTCTTCCTGAACCGTGGGCTCCCACTTATCTACTATTCCTTCCTTTTTTCCTCCCAAAGAGCTACTCTCACGAGACTGTTGGGGACCCACTTCCATGACCCTGTCAGGGACTGACCTCACTACTTGACTCAGCACTAACCAACATCATTTGTTTCTCAGGTTCACCAACCAAAGCATCAGAGATTAACACCACATCCTTCTATTTAACCTCAGAAACTTTCCACAATGAATTGCTCAACTTAATATTGTCCGCGTCACCAGGACCTCTTTGGTTTGTTAGGACAGTGTCTGTGGCGGGACCACCTACAAGCAAGCAGTTATTCCTCATGGGAGCTTCAGAGATGAGAGGGTTAATTTCTGCAACAGCCAATGCACCCTGGCCTTTAAGCTGTAATGCAGACATCTCTCCTGGCAAAGCAGCCATAGTGTCCACCACACCTTTAGCACCAGAAATTCCATCTAGCATTGCAATTAGTCTCTTGGCCAAATCATCCCAACAGGTTTTGCTCTGAAGCACTACATTCGCCCAAGGAGGCATAGACAGACCAAGAGGCTCAACAGCAATTGAAACACTGCACTTGTTAGTTTCACGCTCCTCAACAACATCATCATGAACATTATCAGCATTGCTAGAAATACATTTCTTGTTATCATTCCTGACTTCTACAGTTGCTACTATCCATCTGTCCATATCATCCCAGTCTGCCTTGATTGAACTCCGATCAGAGGTACTACGTAGCACCTCTACCAACTGTGCAAGGAGACCCAGGACAAAGTGGCTCAGCAGCGGAAATATTAAACACATAATCATTATTCTCATTCCTGCTTTGTATAGGCTGTGTTAGTACATTACTTTTCACCTCCTGTGAAACACATTTGTCAATCAGGGCAGCGACACAGTTGTCCTGGGAAACCCCAAGCTCAGGCACCATAAGCTCCTGTGTGGTCTCCAGGGACAACTCTGTTGCACCTGTCACAGTTGTTAGGGGCAATGACACACATGCAGTATCTCACAAAAGTGAGTACACCTCTCAAATTTTTGTAAATATTTTATTATATCTTTTAATGTGACAACACTGAAGAAATTACACTTTTCTACAATGTAAAGTTGTGAGTGTACAGCTTGTATAACAGTGTAAATTTGCTGTCCCCTTAAAATTACTCAACACACAGCCATTAATGTCTAAACCGCTGGCAACAAAAGTGAGTACACCCCTAAGTGAAAATGTCCAAATTGAGCCCAACGTATCAATATTTTGTGTGGCCACCATTGTTTTCCAGTGCTGCCTTAACCCTCTTGGACATAGAGTTCACCAGAGCTTCACAGGTTGCCACTGGAGTCCTCTTCCACTCCTCCATGACAACACAGAGCTGGTGGATGTTAGAGACCTAACTCTCCTTCCTTTTGAGGATGCCCTACAGATGCTCAATAGGGTTTAGATCTGAAGACACACTTGGCCAGTCCATTACCTTTACCCTCAGCTTCTTCAGCAAGGGAGTGGCCCAGTTTTTAGGGTCATTGTCATGTTGGAATACTGCTCTGTGGCCCAGTCTCTTAAGGGAGGGGATCACGCCCTGCTTCAATATGTCACAGTACATGTTACAATTCATGGTTCCCACAATGTAGCTTCCCAGTGCCGGCAGCACTCATGCAGCCCCGGACCACCAGCATGTTTGACTGTAAGCAAAACACACTTGTCTTTGTACTCCTCACCTGGTTGCCACCACACACAGTTGACACCATCTGAACCGAATAAGTTTATTTTGGTCTCATCAGACCACAGGACATGGTTCCAGTAATCCATGCCCTTAGTCTGCTTGTCTTCAGCAAACTGTATGCAGGCTTTCTGGTGCTTCATCTTTAGAAGAGGCTTCCTTCTGGGATGACAGTCATGCAGACCAATTTGATACAGTGTGTGGTCTATGGTCTGAGCACTGAGAAGCTCACCCTCACCCCTTCAACCTCTGCAGCACTCATACTTCTATTTCCCAAAGTCAACCTCTGGATATGACGCTGAGCATGTGCACTTCAACTTCTTTGGTCGACCATGGGGAGGCCTGTTCTGAGTGGAACCTGTCCTGTTAAACTGCAGCTCAGTTTCAGGGTCTTGGCAATCTTCTTATAGCCTAGGCCATCTTTATGTAGAGCAACAATTCTTTTTTTCAGATCCTCAAAGAACTCTTTGCCATGAGGTGCCATGTTGAACTTCCAGTAACCAGTATGAGAGAGTGAGAGTGATAACACCAAATTTAATACACCTGCTCCCTTCTAACACTAATGTGTAACATGACACCGGGAAGGGAAAATTACTAATTGGGCCCAATTTGGACATTTTCACTTAGGGGTGTACTCAATTTTGTTGCCAGGAGTTTAGACATCAATGGCTGTGTGTTGAGTTATTTTGAGGGAACAGAAAATTTACACTGTTATACAAGCTGTTCACTCACTACTTTGTACATTGTAGCAAAGTGTCATTTCTTCAGTGTTGTCACATGAAACAATAAAATGAAAGATTTACAAAAATGTGAGGGGTGTACTCACTTTTGTGAGATACTGTATTTCAGAGGTCACTTTTGACATATTTGGATGCAATACCACACTTTCACCACTGTGCACTGACAATGCTTCATTAACTTTATATGACCCTGGTGTTTCAGCAGGTCACATTAACCCCTTATCACACATTTCAGTTTTAGCATTTGACTTATTCTTATGAACAGGTTCCTTATCCTTTAGAGCGGCATCACAGTTGTTCCGCGCTCTGACTCCAACATGCAGAGCTCCCTGGAGGTTCTGCAGGACACCTCTGCAGCCTTATCTACCATTGCTAGGGGAGATAACATGCTCTGCTTAGCATTCACCCCTACCTCATACTATTCAGAACCTTGTTCCACAGCAGCAATTTTGAACTCCTTAAGCAACACCCTATCAGCTTTAACACTTGCCTCCCCACTGAACAGGGCACTGCAGCAAGGCAAGTCCTTTTTAACGCAAACAGGATCCCCCATTTGTGGTCACTTCCACTCCCGTGTGCACAGTCACATAGTCAGTTTTTCTCACACATGAACTTGGAACAGTCTTACCAGTCTTCCAGTTGGTAGGTTATGGACACTTCAATTGAGGGTGTTGTTCCTTCTTGGCTGTTGGCTTGCTCTCAGACTAATGCCCCCACATGGACACAGGGCAACATTGCAACCTTCTTGGACTCTCCAACATCCCATGCAGGCTTAACAGGTTTCCTGTTGCTAGGGGTAACAACAGATCCACAAATGTCAGACCCCTTACAGGATGCTTGATACTGTGCCCTGTTCTCTGGGCTGACCACTTCATACAAGCAGCCATAATGTGAAACCACCGGTTTCTTGCTCTCTCTGTCACCCCCTGCAGGCTGAACTAAATTTTCTCTGTTTGCCAGGGGTAACATCAGACACTTTCACAACCATCTTCACTCAAGATTTGAGCCACATCTCTGCTGTAGCACCTCCTTTCTGCAGTGCTCTCTAGACTGGATTGCCTCTAGGTAATTGTCGTAGTCATCTCGGTTATGACCCATCCAGCAGTACATCTCTTGGTACTCCTCCGTCAGAAAAGGCTGCACTAATTCCACCCAGCAACCTCTGGGCAATCATATGTAGGAAGCAATCATTGCAAACTCGGCCAAAAAGTCTTCATCATGTTCAGAAAGCAACATAGGCTGTATGAAGTCTGCAGCATGAATTTCTTCTTTGTTGCCATGGGCAACCACACTCATCTGCTCACTACTTGCACAGAGTGATGGCTTGCTTTCCTTTTCCCTTTGCTCCAGTGTGGCCAAATACATCATGCACCCGTTTGGAGCTTGTACTTTCAGTAACGACCCCTCCAGCCACACGGTTCGGTCTCTCATCTCAGCCAGCATTGCGTCCTTTTCTGCCCCATCTCTGCAGTCAGGCGCACAGCACTTTTTAACACAGGAAAATTTGGCGTACTGTCTCTTTAGGACTTGCAAGCAGCACACTTGTCTTTGCTCACACAGCAATAGAAATAGTGTCTCTTGACCCTCACGGTTTCTGGTATGTGAGGACCTGGACTAGCGACATCCATGCCCAAAGCATTTTCCTCCACCATATGTGAATGTGCGGGGTGATTGGACTCAAGTGGTGCATGCGATTTCCAGGAAAACAAGTGACTCAAGACTGGTTTTTAAGTGCATGGCAGCCCATTTTTATTGAATGGAAAGGACAAGTTCAAATAAGCAGTAATCTTCCCTCACAGGGGGTTCCACTATTATTGTGTAAACAGACACTTCAGCCTGCTGGCTTACTCACTGTCAGCTTCATGTTGCTCGTTGAAACAAATGTTGGTCAGCCCTCCCGGCTAGTAAACAATAGTCAGCCCTCCTGACTAAAGGACAATAATCAGCCCTCCTGGCTGGTAAGTGCATCTCTCCTGCTTAGGCCTTCGGCTTCAGGCCTTGGTCTGTCTCCCACAGATCCGATGCTCAGCAAAACATGCATGCTGTGGCTGCCCCCATGCAGCCTCTGACTTCTGCAGAGGAATGGGAGTCCACCTGACTCCCATGCAAAAACCTCCTGTCTGTTATGTGGAGCTCTGAGGCATAGTCAGTTCAAAACAAAATAACCCAGCACACAGCTATGCAATCAGCGTGCCTGTCTCCAAAATCTGGCGTAAAGCAGCAATCTGCCAGGTAGCACAGGGCTCCACTGCCACAAAGGGTTAAATAAATTCAATCAGCAGTACTGCAGTATACCAGCCTTGTTCTGGAGCAGAGGCAATAAACGATTATAATAATTAAGTGAGACCTTTTGTGGACACAGTGTGTTTTTCTTCAATTACCCAAGTGTTCCCTGTGGTAACGGTCTCATTGTCATAAGAAAAGTAGCAACCCTAGATCCAACGGAGTCTATCGCCTACCACCTACAATTGGGTTACAACCCATTGGAAATGATTCCCTCTATACCCTTCACATAGAGACCTGCCACCAGGCGGCCTCCAGTGCTGTCTCCCACCCAAACCTAATAAACTAACTGTAGAGTTTGACCTACATGTCAAAATAATGTTTATGCTGTGTGAGAGCAAAAAAAAACATGCAGTAAACCTCAGATGCCTGTGTTGCCTGCTGCAATTGGAGATTGGGGATGCAAAGTCCCCCCCCAATCACACTAATCCCAGAACTGCTCGGGACTGAGCACTTTCATGTTCACCCACAGCCAGAAGGAGATTAGTGAACAAAAGGCTTGTGTTGACTGATCTTCCCATTCTTCATCCTCTAAACATAAAAGCAATCACACTACTAACACAAGAAGTGAGATGTGGCTCTAGGAAGTGAGTTGGTGAGGAGCTTGTTAAGGGGGAGCCCTGCCTCTATTTGGAGTTTGTTGAAGTGATCATGTGACTTGTATTTAGCTGATAAACCGCTACTTAAAAGAAGCAGACGTGAACTTGTTTTAACCCTTTGATTGTCATGACATATATGCATTTTGCCACCTAGGAAGCAGTACAGTCATGACTTGTGTAAAACATTATTGACAGTCACCTGGTTCTTGAAAGCATAGATGAGTTAAGAGGCTCAGAACGCAAGGCAGCAAGATGTAGGAATTTATTTCAAATTACAGTTTTCAGTATGCATAAGCCCAGAATTCATACTTTATCAACCAGTTTTCTCTGGGGAACACACTTGATGTACTCACTTTTTCTCCCCTGCCCATGTTAAATCAATGAGGAGTTGAGACATTGATGTTAAACACCTTTATCATCAGTTATTTAATTCAAACCAAGTTAATTCAACTGGGAAATCATTGCTGATAAAACTGAGACAGATCAATGTGTCCTGAGAGAAATGGCTCATATTTGCAGCTATGCTTAATATCCATCAAATATGAATAATTTGCGGTGTTAGATATTAAGCTTAGCAGTGCCTGCGCTTATTTCTTAGCAGTCATCATAGAAATACCACATGTATTCAAGAATGTTCTAAGATATGAGTGCGTTGAGAGTCTTCACCTCTCATAGACCATTATCAAATGCATGTCCAAACTAGAGTATCTATATTTCATCAGGAATGGAGAAGACTAAAGTTTTTGTTTTTCATTTTGCAGATTCAATTTACATTGTGAAAATGTACTTAAAGGATAAATTCACCTTTCATTAATTGCTGTTATTATTGTAGCACTACCCCCCCTAGGAGCTGCTGGATATAATGGACCCTCTACTTTGCTTTGACCTTCTCAAGAACCTCAGACTCTGACACACCATGTTGAGTGTGAAAACATACAATAACTTAGGACATCACTGAAAATAATACTTAGTACCCAGTAGTTGTGCTATATCTAAGAAAACAGGCGCCAAATCAGGTAGTAAAGGCCAACTTAATTTATTTTCACTCAATATGGTTGATAACTAGGTAAGCATAAACATGTAACATTCTCCAGAAGGTGAACTTCACCTTTAAATTGCACCTGTGCCCAGATAATAGACATTGAATTATCTACATATTCTTAAGTCAAGCCATTTATGACCTCTCTACCTGCTCGTACTGTGAAGTAATTCCTTCTTCAAGACCCTAAAAGATGTATTAAATAGAGCATAAGTATAATATTTTAACCAGTTCCCGCATATATGCGTCCCTATGTAAACATACACTATATTGTCAAAAGTATTGGGGCGCCTGCCTTTACATGCACAAGAACTTTAATGGCATTCCAGTGTTAGTCCGTAGGGTTCAATATTGAGTTGGCCCGCCCTTTGCAGACATAACAGCTTCAACTCTTCTGGGAAGGTTGTCCACAAGGTTTAGGAATGTGTCTATGGGAATGTTTGATCATTCTTCCAGAAGTGCATTTTTGAGGTCAGGCACTGATGTTGAATGAGAAGGCCTGGCTCGCAGTCTTCGCTGCAATTTATCCCAAAGGTGTTCTATTGGGTTGAGGTCCAGACCAGTGTGCAGGCCAGTCAAGTTCCTCCACGCCAAACTCGCTCATCCATGTCTCTATGGATCTTGCTTTGTGCACTGGTCCAAATCATTTGGTGGAGGGGGCATAATGGTGTGGGGTTGTTTTTCAGGGGTTGGGCTTGGCTCCTTCGTTCCAGTGAAGGGAACTCTTAAGGTGTCAGCATACCAAGACATTTTGGACAATTTCATGCTCCCAACTTTGTGGGGACAGTTTGGGGATGGCCCCTTGCTGTTCCAACATAACTGTACACCAGTACACAAAGCAAGGTCCATAAAGATATGGATGAAGCTGTTATATTTCTGTGCTGAGAGTACACTCCCTGCGCAGTTACCGCCGGGTACCAAAAAGCTCCCGATCCATACTTGCAATCGGGAGCTTTCCTGGCATGTTACTACTGTGACTGCCAATCACAATGGTCACATGATTGGAATGCCCACCTCCGTCTCCCGGCATTTTGAACCTCGTAAAGGACCTGGAGATGGCGGCGGGAAGGGGTTAAAGTGATTTTACGGCTTGCTCAGAATATGTAAATAGGGTTAAAGGCTTAAACAAAGTTGTTTTCAGGCTTTGTGCCATTAGGAAAATGTCCCTTCGCTTCTTGCTCCTGAGAAGTAATGGGAAGTTAGAGGAAATTTTTCAAAGTGTGGAGAATTCCCTCTTAGTAACAGATCTCCCTGGAACAAATGCCCCCATTAAATGATTGATTCTTGTTCTGGGGACAACTCCAGTTTTGGATTTCTCCTCATTTTCTTTCTTGGTGACATTGGTCACCAATAGAAATGTAGTTTATTTCCCTAATGGAGACATAGCAATAACAAATTCTATCTTTCTTCGCTCTGTCCAAAAAAAAAAAAAGGGGGGGGGTTCCTAGAAATATAATTTGAAGTGGATCTAAAGTTTGCAAATACATCCCCTAGCCGCTGCTGACATCTTCTGGTGGCTTCTTCCAGATCTTCTTCAGCCATCTTGATTGCTTTTCAGGGAATGACAATAACACCTTTGCATACACGCAGGAGGTCATTCAATACAGCAGGTGAGCCAAGGATGTACACTGAGTTACACAGCTCAGTGCACATTAGAAAGAAGATTGCAGGCAGATAAGATACAGCCACTCACTTGTTAGGGCAGCAGTATGTGGCACCTGTGGCTCCCCAGGTGCGAGAAAACACCAGAAATATTACACTAGAAGACCCCCGAGCATGTAAACATTTGTGTGCATGAGGCCTTATTTCTTATCTTTTGAAATTTACAGTATTTCTTTCTCTGTTTGCAGAGAAAAGTGTACTTGGAATGCTACTCAGCACTACAAACCTTCCCCTGCAGTACAAAGTACAAAACTGGTGCCAGAGATCAAACAAGCTCATCCAGGCTAGCAGAAGCAAGTCAGAAGATAGAAGGTGGAAACGCTGAACACCAGAACCCAGCCACTATACGGACAGGTGAAGATATGGCTTCAGCCTAACCTCCTTCTGACTACACTCCTCTGACATGTTTCACCCCATGTGGCTGGGCTCCTGTGTGGGGCGTTTTCACCTTCTGTCTTCTGAGAAAAAAAAAGTAAGTTTCAAAGATTAGACATTCAGTTAAGTGCAAGATATTTTTTTGCCTATTACTGGATGTTTGAAGTTTCTGTGATGACATTCAGGGGTTAATTTACTAAAACTGTAGAGTGCTTTCTGTTAAAAAAAACAAAAAACTGGAGAGTGCAAAATCGGGTGCAGCTCTGCATATAAACTGATCAGCTTCCAGGTTTTATTGTCGAAGCTTAATTGCACAAGCTGACGTTAGAAGCTGATTGGAAACCATGCACAGCGGCACCAGATTTAGCATTCTCCAGTTTTAGTAAATCAACCCCTTAGTTGGGTTTGAATTTGCTTATATGAGAACCTTCTAGTACTAACACCCAATGGTTGTGGTGGGGAACACCTTTCCTGCATTACAGCAGTCAGGGCAAACAAGATTTCCAGATCACACACTTACAAAGGAAGTGGGGTTAACTGGTGCTGTACAACAGCTCATTGATCATAAACTGAACTATTCACAGGTAGGCCAGTAATGGTTTCCTTTGCAGCTTTGACTTTGGTGCACCTTGCCTAAAACCTTTTGGGCCATAACTCACATTTTAAAGTGATTGTAAAGTCTTGTTTAAAAAAAAAAAAAAATAGCATGTTATAATTATCTCCTCTGTGCAATTGGTTTTGCACAGGGGAGCCTGGATCCTCCTCTTCTCGGGTCCCTCTTAGCTGCTCCTGGTGCCTCCCTCCTATCGAGTGCCCCCTCAGCCAGCAGCTTCCTATGGGGGCACCCGAGCCGAGTCAGAGCCTCCATGAATCTATTCAGACACGGAGCCCTGACCTGACCCTGCCCCCTCCCTCCCCTAATCGGCTGACTGACTTTGATTGACAGACGTGAGAGCCAATGGTGCCGCTGCTGTGTCTCAGCCAATCAGGAGGAGTGTTCCGGATGGCTTAGACATTCGTGGCCATCGCTGGAGAGAGATGGGGCTCAGGTAAAAGGGGGTGCTGGGGAGGCTGCTACTCACAGAAGGTTTTTTTTATCTTAATGCCTTTACAATCCATTTAACCACTTGCCGACCAGCTGCCATCATTATACTGCGGCAGGACGGCACGATCCAGCGAATTGCTGTCATACGTTGGCGCGGGATCTCGCTTTTGTGGATGTGCGTGCTCCCACTGGCCAGCAGGGGAGCCAATCAGCGGGTCTGGTGGAGTCAATATCCGCCGGCCACCTGCTATCATTCCCCGCAGTGATAGAACGGGGATCTGCCTGTGTAAATAAGGCAGATCACCGTTCTGACAGGAGATCACACAGATCCTGCCTTTCTGCTATGCAGGAAGATGGATCTGTGTGTTTCCCCAGGCAGCCCATCCCCTATTTATTAGAACACACAGTGAGAGAACACATTTAACCTCTTGATCACCCCTAGATCTAACCCCTTCCCTGCCAGTGTCATTAGTACAATAACAGTGCATATTTTAAGCACTGATTACTGTAATAATGTCACTGGTTCCTAAAAAAATGTCAGTTAATCTGTCCACCAAATGTCGCAGTCCCGCTAAAAATTGCTGATCACCATGATTACTATTTTAAAAAAAAATAATAATAAAAATGCCATACATCTATTCCCTATTTTGTGCAAACCAATCAATATATGCTTATTGCAAGTTATTTTTTTTACCAAAAATATGTAGAAGAATATATATTGGTCTAAACTGATGAAGATTTTTTTATTTTACTTTTTTTTGTGATATGTATTATAGTGATCAAATACCACCAAAAGAAAGCTCTATTTGTGGGGGAAAAAGGACATGTTTGGGTACAACGTCGCAAGACTGCACAATTGTCAGTTAAAGCGACGCTACGCTGTATCACAAAAAATGGCCTGTTTAGGAAGTGGGTAAATCCTTCCTGTCTTTAGGTGGTTAAAAAATGTTTTTAGCTATAAGACTTAGCATATCAGTCATTTCAGCTGTGCTGCGCAAATAAGTAAAATTCATTCCAATTAATATCCCAAAATCATCGGCTCTTCAAATTGTCTGTATTATTACATCCCTCTGACAGGATTTCAAAGGTGAGGATGAGACTGTAAAACCAATTTCATAAACACTAATAACTTCATAATTCATCTCCCGCTGTAGTGCCATTCTTAATTAGTTGGCAGTCGCCTGGCTACTTAAAGGGTCTGCTAATGAGCTGTGTACCACCACAGGATCATTTCTATTTTAAAAAAGTCAAGTTTTATATTCACTGCTCTTTTCAGTAATGACCACATTTTCAGAATATTTATGGCTCTGCTGAAAAAAAGATGATTTTCTAGTCATTGCCCCCTGGAGCATAGTGGGATAAGTGTTGCACGAAGGAGCAGGGAAGAGTAAGCAGTCTTCTATATTGATGTATACAGTGATAATTTTCCCTAGTCTTGCTAGTACTCAACAGAGGATCTAAGCTGACCATAAAAAAAAAATGTGAGTGCTCCTTCAAGTGTATCACAAGCTGAAAGCATGAAATTGTACCTGTTGTGTACATGATCAAGAGACGGCAAAACAAATTGATAGAGATGCAGGTAATCAAGCCAGTGGGGCTAGCGGTATCAAGAAGGTAGTCATTATGTGAGTCTGTACAACCATGTGAATGGAAGATATGGACAATTTAGAACCAATCACAAACTAAGGGGTAGCATGCATAGTTTTGATACCAGGAGACCTCTGTATTTGTGTAAGCGTTGGCTGTTTGGTCTATCGGATTTATCCAGCCCTGTTTATGAGGATGCAACTTATTAGGGGCTTATAATTGTGGGATAGTCAGGGTTTGATGACCCATAGTACCATATAATTATTTCCATGTTTACTACCCTGTCCTTCTAATTTGTTGAATAATACGTGTGTAAAATGTAGCCATCATTTAGGGCAGTGGTTTTCAACTCCTGTCCTCAGGACCCACTGAGGGCCGGTTCACACTGCTGCAACTTGCACTCCGACTTGTGTCGTCCCAAGTCGCTTGACATCAGAAATACCATTGAAATGAATGAGCGCCGTCTTAATGTACACTACTGAAGTCACTCCGACTTCAAAAAGGTTCCTGTACTACTTCAAGGCGACTTCTATCCGACTTGTGCCCATAGAATTCAATGGAAGTTGCCTCGAAGTCGGATCCCTTATGTATATTGAAGCAACATTACAGGAAAAAGAAAATAATTTACCCAGTGAACTCCCAGGCAACCCCCTCCCTCCCTTCTCTGATTGGCTGCAGGCAAAGTCATCTGGCATAGTAGAGTTTGAAGTTGCCTCGAAGTTGCCTGGCAAAGTCGCATCTGAAGTTGGATCGCCTATGTGTGAACCGACCCCGACAGGCCAGATTTGTAAGATAACTGAAATACATCACAGGTGATATCATTTGCTGCTCAGTGATTGCAGTATTCTAGTCTGCATCTCCCCAAGGTAATACTTAAAATCTGGCCTGTTAGTGGGTCACGAGGACAGGAGTTGAAAAACACCGATTTAGGGCTACATCTTTGCAGTGTAGGTGTGTTGTGTGCGCATTGAGCTTTACATGCATTTTACATGAGTTACATTGAACTCCATGTGACGTGTGTTTTTATGATACCATATTAAGGCCTCATACACACGGGCGTATATAAAATAATAAACAAAACGTCGGGCCGGACGTCAAGGAAAAAAAGTCGACGTTTTTCGGCGTTATGCATTGGCGTTTTTGAGCGCTAGTGAGCGTCGGTGTCCATAGACGTTTTTTTTAAAAAAATCATTCCTCTGCTATTTTTCAACCTAAAAACGTCGGCATCAAAAAACGCCGGTACAATATTAGGTGGCGTTTGTTGGCGTCTGTTGGCGTCTCGTGGCGTTTTGCGGCGCTTTTTGACGTCGATGCAGCCAAGGAACGTGGTCGTGGGTTCTCTGATACGCCGACGCCATCTACAGCTCAAAAACGCCAACGTTTTTTATGTGGCCATTGACTAACATGGGGAGTAGAAAAAAACGTCAGTAGACGCCGGCGTCAAAAAACGCCCGTGTGTATGAGGCCTTAAGGTTTTGCAAGCAGAATTTTTTTTACTGCCTTGCACCTTAAGTGCACTGGTTGGAAGGTGCCCTTATACCCCATACACACAATGCAAATTTCGGACAGGAATTTTCGTTTGGCGGCCGATTGTCCGAAATTCTTTCTGTTAGGATGCTCCTTTCGACAGCGAATTATGATTTTTCGTAAGACAAAAGCTGGTTGTGCAGACTAGAATTTTTTTTTTCGTACGGCAACTCAACGTCTGATTTTCTTATCATTTAGTACGTTTTTTGTACGAAAAAAATTGTACTATTCAACACATTACGTCACTTCTGACGTTGAATTTGATCAATGGAGAATTTTTGTATCGTTAGTACCCTCTTCACTTTCGACATAAGACAAGCATCCTACAAAAAACGGATGTTCTGCTGTCCGAAATTTGCATCGTGTGTACGAGGCTTAAGGGATCTTATATTCTGTAGGAAGTGATCCACCAGTCCTACCAGATTTTTGTAATTCAGATTTAGGAGGATCAGTATTGAAAAAACACTCACATATGCTAATGGAAGTTGATGTGGGCAACCCTTAACTGTTCACAAATCAAACCTGGAAACTAACCAATTTTTTTTCTTTAAGTTTTTTTTTTTTTTTTTTACTGTCTTACATGTACTGGGAAAGTCATGTAATGTGTTTGGCTGTTGTTGGATATGGCTTTAAAAGTTCCACTTTTCTTTGCTATGGTTTTCATAATTCAAAGACTGTACAAGCATTAATTCTTTTCCAATAAATGTTAAATAGAAAAACACATTGAATACAAATAATACATTGTCAAAGTTTTATAATCAAGCATTACAGGTACAACGTTTCACAGTGATACAAATCTGCGATTGCATGGAAAGTTATATGAGCCATATTGGTTTCCATTTGTGGGATTCACTATTATAGTAATAACTGAAGGAAGATGCAGTTATCAAGGACAAACAATAACACTACCCTCCTGTACTGATAGAGTAGTTCCATATAGCTTCTGTACAGCTGAGGAGATCCCCCCTCCAGAAATCTGAAGGGCTAACAGCCCTGTAGATGGTGTCAGGTAAGGAGTATGGTGAGGCAAGAAAAAGAAACCTGGATGACTAACTTAAAAATTGTCTAAGTGAGGTTGGAACCAAAGAATCAGTGGAGAATGAGAAGAAAGAAATGAAGGAAAAAGGGGGGGGAGGAATCCTCATGGAAGCCAAGAGACCTTAGGTGTGTATCACAGGAGACCCTGTTATGCAAGCAGGGACATGTCCAGGTCTTTCGAAAGGTAATGGTCCACCCAGGGAGACCATGGGGTTGATTTATTAAAGGCTAATAGTCTGTGCACTGCAAGTGCAGTTGCTGTAGATCTGAAGGGAACCCACTAGGAAAAAAAATAGCATGTTTGCAAGCACATGATTGGATGATAGAAATCAGCTTCCCCTCATTTCAGAGCTTCCCCTCAGATCTAGCACAACTGCACTTGCAGTGCAGACTATTTGCCTTTAGTTACATAGTTAGTCTGGTTGAAAAAAAGACCAGTCCATCCAGTTCAACCAATAAAAGGGAAAAAAAAAACAAAACTCTACAATCCTATATACATAATCCTACCCACAGTTGATCCAGAGTAGAGATGGGCTCAAGTGTGTTTGAAATCCCACCTGCCGATCACGCCAGGAAGCTGACACTGGGAAATGTCTCACTGCCTGTGATTAGCACTGTGCAGTGTCGGCTTCCTGGTGGGATCGGGCATGTGGGGTTTTGAACACGCCCAAGTCCATCTCTAATCCAGAGAGAGGCAAAAAAAACCCCAGCAAAGCAGGATTCAATTAGCTCCAGCAGGGAAAAAATCATTCCTGATGCCCCAAGATCCAGATATTCCCTGGATCAACTTCACTGATAAATGTTAGTATCCAGTTATATACATTTGGGAATGAATCCAGGCCTTTTTAAAGCAATATACTGAGCTAGCCAGCCAACCAGCTCTTGAGGGAGTCTATTCCACATTTTCACAGTTCTTACTGTGAAGAAACCTTTCTGTATTTGGAGAGTAAATCTCTTTTCCTCCAGACGTAATGCTTGCCCCCTTGTCCGCTGTGATGACCTTAAGGGCCGGTTCACACTGCTGCGATTTGGGAACCCTGCAAATCCACTGTGTGTTCTCGCATCGCATGTCTCCCGACGGCAGTACACACTGCTCTTTGCGAACTACAATAGAAAGCTAATGACACTCCCAAATCAATGTGCATATCACACTGCGAACTGCAAACTTGCACAGGAATCAGATCACATGGGTGTGAACACCCATGTGATCCGATTCTGCTGCGGACCAAAAAAAGGGCCCTGTGCGAGTTTGGTCCGAATGCAATGTGATTTCTTTCATACTATCTGTATGGCTGAAATCACATCGCATAGAGATTGCATGTGATTCACACTGCAGTGCGGTGCGAATCACATCCGATCTCCGGGATTGCAGCAGTGTGAACTGGCCCTAAAGTGAATAACTCAAGACCAAGTTCACTATATGGATCACTTATGTATTTATACATGTTGATCATATCCCCCCTGAAAGTGGCTGTAAACCTAATTTAGCATTTTCAGGCAATCCCCTGTGTTAGGTAATGTAACGTCTCCAGTATATATGCTTTATTTAAAAAAATGCCTCTGTATACCTTATGTCTGAGCAGCGGTCACGTGACCGGCCGCCTCTCCCCTCTCCCGATCTGAAAGCTATAGCGAGAGGGGCTGAGAATCCCCTGCTGATGTCAGTCAGGAAGAGGAGAGGGCAGCTGATCATGTAAGGTATACAGAGGCATTTTTTTAATAAAGCATATACACTGGAGACAGCATTATCTAAACACAGGGGATTGTCTGAAAATGCTAGTTATTTCAGCGGGGCGGGGCACTGCCACAAGCTGACAGGCAGTCAGGGGGTTGGGAGAGGAGTACGGAGGAGAGCTTTGGATGACAGAGGCGCGTAAACTGACCACAGTATCAGGCCTCAGTAGCCATGATGAACTGTGGTCAGTTTACAGAGGGGAGGGCAGAATCTGGCAGCATCAGGCAGGTATTTCAGGGGATACAAAGGGCCAAATTACACAGCACAAGCACTGTGCTATTATTCATTTCTTAGGGTAACAAATGCTTTAAATCTCCTCTTCTCACTAGGGAATAAACTCAGTTTCTCTAATCTTTCCTCATAGCTGAGTTCCTCCATGCTACTTATTAGTTTGGTTGTCCTTCTCTGCACTTTCTCCAGTTCCCCAATATCTTTTTTTGTGAACTGGTGCCCAAAACTGAACTGCATATATGAGGTCTTACTAATGATTTTTACAGGGGGAAATTATATCTCTCTCTCTCTGGAGTCTATACCTCTCAATACAAGAAAGGATTTTGCTCACTTTGGAAACTGCAGCTTGGCATTGCATGCTATTATAAAGGTTATAATCTACCAGAACACCCAGATCCTTCTCCACCATTGACTCCCCCAGTTGCACTCCCCCTAGTATGTATGGCGCATGCATGGTTCTACCTCCAAAGTGCACACAGTTGCCCAATTAAACAGTGCATTGAGGTTGGTTTGTAAGTTGGAGACATCCTGTAAGGATGTTATTCCACTGCAGAGCTTGGTGTCACCTGCAAAGACTAAAATGGTACTTTTAATCCCAGACCCTATATCATTTATGACAATTTTAAAAAGTAAGGGTCCCAACACTGAACCTTTGGGTACACCACCAACAACCCTAGATCATTCGGAGTATGAATCATTAACCACTACTCTCTGAATTCAGTCTTTTAGCCAGTTTTCTATCCATTTACAAACTGATTTTTCCAAGCCCGTAGACTTTACCTTACACATTAGCCGTGTGTGGGGAACGGTATCAAACACTTTTGCAAAATCCAAGTATACCACATCCACAGCCACCCCTCTGTCTAAGGTTTTACTTACCTCATCATAAAAATAAACCAGACGTGTTTGACAACTTCTGTCTTTCATGAATCCATGCTGTCTGTTGTTTTTTTTTTCCAGAACTCATCTATGTGGTCTTTTATTAAACTTTCCAGCATCTTCCCCACCATATAAGTTAAACTAACAGATCTACAGTTAGTTGGTAAAGACTTTGATCCCTTTTTAAATATAGGCACCACATTGGCCTTACGCCAATCCAGTGGTCCCTAAAAATGAGAGACAATGGCTTTGAAATGACAGTGCTCAATTCTTTGTAGGATCTGTTTGTGTAAGCTATCTGGTCCAGGTGCTTTATTCACCTTTATTCTGCCAAAATATTTCCGGACCATATCAATTTTGAGCCATTGTGGATCATTTGGGGTTGTATCAATACCACACCCATTATGCACATGAGCTCCCCCATGCTCCTTTGTATACACAGAGCTTAAGAAAGTATTTAATAAATGTGCCTTCTCTTTGTCCTCAGTCACCCACTCCAGATTATTTTGTAAAGAGCACACATGCTCAGGCCTGACTTTTTTACTATTAATATATTTGAGTCATTTTTTGGGGTTTGTCCTACTATCTTAGTAAATCAACCCCCATGTCTTCTCAAATGTATGAATCATGTCAATTAGTATTGCTGCTGTCTTTTCAGGGATCAGGTAACATGTCATCTTTTGTTTTATTTGGGTTATTGTTGGGCCAGAGGACCAAGGTTTGCTTAGCTGCTGTAAATATCAACATTAGCAGACAAAATTGGGTGTTGGTACAGTCGGGTGGTTTCAAGTTCAAGAGAGCCTCCTATGGTGACTTCTGAATACCTTTGCAAATACTGTATGTATTATTTGTACATGGATCAAAAGGTATACAACCCAATCATAGACAGGAATCCCTCTGAGCTGATGGGTACACGATTCACAGTCACACAGCTGCAAGCATATGTTGCAATAACATAGTAGCTTTTCATACTGTGACTGTGTAATGTATATGCATTATACCTATCTATACCAGCAGGTGGCACTGCAGTGTTATAGTGTGTTATTCTATGGTAACATGAACACAGGATGTTCTGTCTATGTTCTGTGTGTACTTGTTTGTTGTTCTCTTCCTGACTATGATAAAAGACATGTAATATATTCCTCCATGAAAGTAAAGTATTCTCTGCATACAACAAGCTTCAAAAAGCATGATTCAATAACCTTCTAATAGGTTATGGGCACTAGGTACCCAGAGGCACTGAAAAGAGAATTCTGCAACACAGTGAGTACAGTAATTGTAAGTGGTGGTAAAATGGCAAGTTGTTCAGATGTGAAGTTTGAAATTGCAAAGCTCAACAATGCCAATCACCAGCTATGTAAATTTAAACTGGAAATGCTTTTGAATAAGGATGACATGTGGCAAGTGCTGAATACAGACAGACCCACAAATGGAGAGACGGAGGACTGGGACAGAAAGGATAGGCAGGCAAAAGCAATTATAAGCTTACTAGTGGAAGATGAACAGTGTATCGAGAAAATGGCCAAAGGTATGTGGAATTCATTGCAGAAACTGCATGAGCATTCAAGTCTCAACGGTAAGCTTTTTCTACTAAGAAAATTATATAAGATGAGACTAGAAGGCGGCCAGCAAATGTGTGATTATGTGAATGCTATGCTAAAGATCATAGAGCAGCTGCGTGCCATCTGAGAGGATATCAACAATGACCATATTGTTGCCCTGCTCCCCTGCAGTCTTCCAGAGACATATACTGCTCTCATTAATGCTTTAGAAACCAGACCCGAGCAGGTACTGATACTGGAATATGTCAAAGGCAAGTTAATTGATGAATACGAGAGATGGAAAGAAAATACACACCAGCTTTTAAGATGTACAAAGGCACAAAGTACAACAAAGAAAACAGAGCCTGTTTTCGCCATAAAAGGACCGGCCACTTAAAAAAGGACTGTTCTGTTTTGGAAAGCTGAGCAGGGAAAGCTAACGCTATCCACAAAAGGAAGAGTCAAAGCAGCTACAAAGGAAACTGCACACACATCATGGAGTTGCACCTTTAAAGCAACACAAAGTGGCAAGCTACTCGGCTGGTGCATAGACTCAGGTGTGACCAGCCACATGACTAGCGATGAGACCTTCTTCACAAACATTGATTGCAGTACAAAAGACAAAGTTTTCCTAGCAAACGGGAAAAGCATCACATCCAAAGGTAAAGACCAGGGGATTCCTGAACTGCATTACACCACAAGGCAAGCAGAGTATCCTTGTAACAAAAGTGCTGTATGTTCCAGAACTAGAAAGCAGCCTTCTATTAGTGAAAAGTCTTGCAAAAACCAGTCTCGCAGTTAAGTTCCGGGGTGATGAATGCACAATTCACAATAGTAAGCAATTCCTCGCAAAGGAAAACTGGATGATCACCTATACAAGATCATCACCACAGACAAGCGAGTCAATATAGTCTCTGATGACCCACACAGCAAATGTATTCACTTATGGCACATGCAACTGGGGCACAGAAGTCCAGAAGCTATACAGGACATTATAAAGGGAGGCTTATCATAAGATTTGACAATAAAGCCTTGCAAAGTGCTCATGAAATGCAAGTGCTGTATAGAAGCAAAAGCCACACATGTTCCTCTTCTACAGGCATGTCAAAGAAAAATTACCCACCCCCTGCAGCTCATACACAGTGACGTATGTGGTCCAATGGAAACCACATGAGGAAGGAACAAATATCTGCTGACTTTGATGATTATTCCAGGTACACAACTACTTATCTTCTGAAACACAAGAATGAAACATCAGTGAAACTTCAAGAGTTTGTTACCATGTCTAGCAACAAATTCCAACGCAAACCAGGAATAATACGCACCAACAAGGTGGGAGAATACATAAGCAAAGAAGTGGCCTCATACCTGAAGAGACAAGGAATAGTGCACAAGACAGCCACACCATACACTCCTGAACAAAACGGTGTAGCAGAAAGGAAAAACACACTCATAGAAATGGCCAGATGCATGTTGATGGATGCCAACCTACCTCACAAGTACTGGGGAGAAGCAGTCATGACAGCAACCTAGCTACAGAACAGACTACCCTTAAAATCCCTTACAAGTGCTCCATTTGAAAAATGGCACAGAACAAAGTCTAGCATATGGCATATCAGAGTGTTTGGATGTAAAGCATATGCCTATATTCCAAGTGAGAAGAGATCCAAGCTGAAGAACAGAGTCATAGAGTGCATTCTAGTGAACAAACTAAGGGTTACAGAATGCTGCACCCAAAGACTGACAAAGTGACAATAAGCCATAGTGTTTTATTTTGATGAGCGCCGATCACCAGAAACACTGATCCCTGAAAGCTGTGAAGTGAATATACCAAGCAAACCAGAAGAAAAGGTCTATCAAAGCGAACCTATGCAGGAGTCGAACAAAAGGTGGAACTCACATTCCCCACCAAGTTCCCCACCAGATCCTGCTGAACTGCCTGAAATCAGAAGATCCACTCGGACTACAAAGGGGATTCTACCCCGCAAGCTGTCGTACACTGTCAAAACACGCAGCATACTTGAACCAACACCCTGGGAAGACATAGAAAAACTGCCAAAGGTGAAGCTAATAAATGGAGAAAGACAGCACAAGAATTAAAGTCACTTCAAGAAAATAAGACCTGGACACTCAGAGTATGAAAAGACACCGAAGGGAATATCCACAAATCCAAAGCCAGACTAGTTGTCAAGGGTTACTCACAGAAATTTGGTGAAGATTATGATGAAACATTCGCTCCTGTCATAAAACACTCAGAGCACTTCTTAGTGTTACAGCCAGGAAGGGCATGCAAGGGAAACACCTAGATGTGAAAACTGCTTTCCTATATTGAGACATCAAGGAAGATCTCTACATGGAGCAACCACCAGGGTTTGAGCAAGGAGACAACCTTTTGTGTAAACTTCAGAAGAGCATCTACTGTCTTAAGCAATCTACAATAATGTGGAATGAGAAAGTAAATTAAGTACTTACTAGAGAGGGGTTCTTAAGAAGTAAAGCAGACCCCTGTCTACTCCAAGAATCAAGAAGACAGCTGGACATACATCCTTATCTATGTTTACGACATAACTTGTTTTGAACAAGAAGGGGATTACAATCAGTTCACAAGATGAAAGAACATTTTGAAAGCCAAGAGCTATTGATCATTAGCTACTATCTGGGAATCCAAATAGAGAGAGAAGAAGTTGGAAGTTTTCTTCTCACCCAATCTCACAAAAAAAGGAAGTGAAAACTTGCTACCCAACAATGACAAGTATCGCAGAGCAATTGGTAAGCTGCTATATGTTGCCACTGTTACAAGACCAGACATAGCCAGTACAGTAAAGTGGGCATACTATGCAGGACAGTTTTAGCTCCCTGTCAGCGTGATTGGAACACAGGGAAAAGAGTAATGCAGTACCTCAAAGGAACAATTTAGATAAAGTTACAGTTACCAGCAGCATCAGGTTCAAAACTGTTCGGATATGTGGATGCTGATTGGGCCGGGAATGTACAGACCTCAAATCCACAAGTGGATTCATCTTCCAGTGGGGAAGGAACCATACGTTGGTCTAGTCCAGTGCTTCTCAATTATTTTCTGTCATGCCCCCCCTAGGAAGAAGAAAAGATTTTGCGCCCCCCGCGCGACTGTAAATAGTATCATTTGTCTATAAGAGGGGTGAGTGTAAGAGAGAGGGGGTGAGTGTAAGAGAGAGGGGAGAGAGAATGTGAGTGGGGGAGAGAGAATGTGAGTGGGGAGAATATCTGTTTACTATGATAAATGTCAG
>BLSH010063816.1:1045483-1065227 GCA_018402905.1 Glandirana rugosa
GTCGAGGGGGGAGACAGAGAGTCCGGGGGGGGGTCAGAGAGTCGGGGGGGACAGAGAGTCGGGGGAAGAGAGCTGAGAGACTGGGGGGGGGCCTGAGAGACAGAGGGGGGAGCTGAGAGGGGGGGCTGAGAGACAGAGGGGGGGAGATGAGAGACAGAGGGGGGGCTGAGAGACAGAGGGGGGGAGATGAGAGACAGAGGGGGGGCTGAGAGACAGAGGGCTGAGAGGGACCACATAGCACTCCCCCCCCCCCTCTGTGTGTGCGGGCAGGCGGCACCTATGTCTATGTGATGTCGGGTACCTGACGGCCAGCAGCGAGCGGCAGCCCCGAGTCTCCTCCTGGGCCGGAGCTTCTCCTGCTGCTCTGCTCCTTCCAGCCTTCGCCTCCCGCCTGTCCTCTTCCTCCGGGCCGCGGTCTTCTCGGAACAGAGGAGGTGGGTGGGGGAATGGAGGCTCTGGGAGCGCCGGGGTGGCCGCGCCCGCTCCTCTTCAGTGGTCAGGGAGGGGGGAGAGGCGGAGCTCGCTCTCACATGTATCTGCCCTCCTCGCTCCCCCGAATCCCTGCCGCTGCTTGCTGTCACGCTGCTGAACTCTGCATCAGATAATGAGGTCAAATGAGCCCCCCTTTACAGAGCCTCGCGCCCCACTATTTGAGAACCACTGGTCTAGTCGAAAGCAATTAACTGTTGTTCTATCTTCAACTGAAGAGTAGTACATTGCAGCAGCATATGCATGTCAAGAAGCGATATGGATTTTGTGGATATTGGGATAGACATGCCAAAACCAATTCCCGTTTTTGAAGACAACCAGGGTTGTTTAAAGCTTACACAATCAGAAAGAGTCAATCCTAGGATCAAACACATCAATGTCAAGTATCACCTACTGAGGGACAATCAAGAACAAGGTGTTCCTGACATTCAATACTGCCCGTCAGAGGATATGACTACTGATGCACTCACAAAGCCTTTGTTGAAGGAGCATCATAGTTATTTCCAGAAGAAGCTGAACAAAATTTGACTAACCACATGCTGTTGAGAAGGGGTGTTGGAAGAGCAACAGCATAGTAGCTTTTCATACTGTGACTGTGCAATGTATATGCATTATACCTATCTATACCAGCAGGTGGCACTGCAGTGTTAGTGTGTTATTTTATGGTAACATGATCATAGGATGTTCTGTCTATGTTCTGTGTGCACTTATTTGTTGTTCTCTTCCTGTCTATGATAAAAGGCATGTAATATATTCCTCCATGAAAGTAAAGTATTCTCTGCATACAACAAGCTTCCAAGTGCATGATTCAATAGCCTGCTAATAGCATAACCATCCAAGAAAATGATCCGAAACTCCATGCATAGCTCTTAAAATTCTTCTATTTATTATTTCTCCACAAAAGACATGATTTCAGTACAGCAGGTTAAGTGTTTCAGCCTTGTCAATCGTATTCATAACAATGTGAACAATATGAATAAGACTGACAAGGCTGAAACGTGTCAACTGCTGTACAGAAAATCATGTTTTTTGTGCAGAATTAATAAATAGAATAATTTAAAGAGTAATGCATGGAGTTGTGGATCATGTTATTGGATTATTTGTACACGTCTGTCAAAAGTCTTTTATTTTGGGGTAAACCACATGTGCAGTTGCATGCTTGGTGATCAACAGCCCCCAAAGCATCAGAGGTCAGAGGTTGTAGGCCTGAATTTTGTCAAATGTTGTGATACCATATATCAACAGATTAGAACCTTATAATTGTACTCAGCTGCAGATGCATTCAGTGAATAGTGTGCAACAGTTTGCATTCAGTCCTACCTCCCAACTCATTCTTCTATTTAGACACACATAAAGGCAGTTGGGAGGCTCATCCCTCCAAGATAGATGTGGATATAGCTCTTTAGGCGCAGGGTCGCATAAACATATATGCTCAAACAGCATTATTGTTAGAAGTGTAGCCTGGTTCTGGCCATCTCTGTTTTTAAACCCCTGCCAGCTTGCCCCCCCCCCCCCCCACTGCTGTGTTGCTGCTGAGAGGAGAGCCGGGCTGTGTGCACCTCAGCCAGCTCTCTCCGCTCATTTCCATGCTGCTGTGTGGAGTGGGTTGGGTAAACTGGGGGGCAGAATGGGCACTCCTGGTAGTAGGAAATGACGCAGCCCTGGCATAGACTCAGCATTTTTCTGACAGCGTAAGCTTGCCGGAACATTATGGCTAACGGCGCATGCGCTTGTGATTTAATTTAAAAGAAATACAAAGGTTACTCAGAAAGGAAGCAGATAAGAGGAGAATAAAAATGCCCAAAATACTATAGCCTGCTATTATTTTTTTTTTTTTTAAATGCTCAGAATGTGTATACAACCTCTTTAAGGGGTGCTGCTCAACACAAGTGAATGGAGGCTAAAGGCTGGAGAACTACAGACCCACAATTTCTGGCATACAGAGGAGGAGATATACATACATAAAGCATTTTCCCAGGCAAATTGCTAGAGCGCAAGCAGTACAGCAGTGGGGAGCCAATGAGTGCAGACATGGTACTGGGGTTTGTGCAGGACACCAGTCAGCCAGTATGGGGAAACCAGTATGTGTAGACCTGTGCTGTGCTTGCCTACACAGTCTGTGAGGACCATAGCGAGAGACTGAGCCACAGAGAGAGTTGCTATGCCATGGAACCTGATCTAGGGAGACTGTTTGCACTGTGCGCCCACATAAGAGAGGACCTGATCACAAGGGTCTGACTGTAAGGACTGAGACTTCTAGGCTGACTGATCGCCAAGCAAATGGACCGAACCTGTTGTATGCCAGGATTATTGAATGGAGTTTAATCCCTTACCACCCACAGTTAATGCAATAGAGACAGATCCTTACCTAACAGCCCTTTAGCCATCTTTTGTGAGTGGCATTAAAGAGACAGCTACATGTGCACCACCTACAGAAGAGCCCCAAATGAAAGCCAGCCAACACTGACAATTAGGTGCTGGGTACTTTAGACATCACCAGAGGTCCCCTGTGCCAGTAATGGGAACACTGCTTGATTAGCTGTTGCAAAGAATTATAGTGAGGTTTCTTTTATGTTATTCATGCTTTCACAGTTGATGTTATTCAACCTGATACTGTGTGGATTAGCATAATGAGTCTTTGTCTTATTGCAGTGTAAATTAATGGGCGAGGTTAACCTGCACATTGGTTAATCTAATGTATTTTCTTGTGCTGTTTTTCATTTTGTTCTATGCAATGCATTTGCTTTCCCTTCAATAATACATTTATTTTATTAATTCTCAAGTTGCTCTGTTTTTTTATTCTGTGTATTACCATAGAGCATTAGAATATTAATGCTTAAGCTACGCATTTGTGAGTAACCTATAACCAAGTGTATTGGTGGGGACCAACCGACTTCAAGAGTCATGGCAGAGAACCCAACAAACCAAGTCACTCCTGCAGAGCTAACGCTACAGAAGAGAGGAAGCAATTATTAATTCTAGATACTTTGAGTGTATCATTTACTATGGTGGAAGCAAGCATTTAGCACATCTGTATTAATGTATCTTAGAAATATTTATTCAGATTTGTGTCACTTCTATGACATTCAATATCATGCCTCTAGAGTAATTCATTTGTATGAGCCCAGACATCTGGAGCCAAGCAAATATGATAATCTGAACTTTAGGCAGTGCCTGTGCTACTCTGCATTATATATGTGCTTCTCCCAGTTGGAAAGTATACTGTTACTTCCGTATTCCGTGTCATCAAGTTATGTTTTATTCAATTTCATTTCTCCTCCGCTCTTCTTGGCAAACTGTAAATGTGCACACACATCTTTTTCTAACATCTATCCTCATATCGTATGTTTCCAGGACTCGGCTGCATTATCTTCTCTTTTCACTGTGATAGGGAGTGTACTTTGTAGTACAAATTCATCACCTTATCTGTAATTTAATTTCACCGTCATTTTCCCAAGGGCAGGCTTGTGCTATAAAACAGCCCTCTCTAATATATTTTGTTTTAATCTATCAGTATACTGCATGAAAGATCACTATGGAGTCCATTTTCTCTTCTGCAGAACTGTTTTTAATTCTTCCTGAAAGAGTCAGGGAATGATGAGTTTATAGAGAGACCAGGAAGGGACACATTTATAAAGATCACCAACAGATGACAGATTTTGACAGCACAAATTATTATAAAAGGACAGGGACATTTATTTACTATTGCCGTGAGCCTGTCTTTGTTACACCAATAAGATTATTACTGTGTAGGACCCACCTTTGTCACCGCTGGGAGTTTGTCCAATGCATCCATTACCTTTTCTGAATCATGGTGCCCTATAGTACAGCATTTTATACCTGTACTGTTTTGTATAAGTAAAACCATTTAACATTTCTGATGAGTTTGGCAAATATTCTTTACAAATTATTATGTGAAGGTACTGCTGTATGATGGTTATTTTTGAAGAAAGAAACAGAAAGCATACCCTCTCATTGCTCAAAGCCCAATTGCATTTTTAGTTTAAATCTGCTAAACACATTTCAGGCACATCAAAGCAAAAGGTGGCTTGCAGATCATTTTCTTTAGAAAGCAGCCACAGGCTGAATAGAAAAGCCTGTCCCCTCCAAACAAGTAAGGGTACCATCATCCAGACTATACTTGAGACATTTTGAGGACCGTTTTCCTCCCAATCTCTTCAGGGGTGTGTGCTGTACCTCTGCAGAGGGTCCACTGCCTCCACAGAAAGCAATTGTCCTTTCTTTGCAGTATGCTGGCAGGGGATATATTTTCTATTCTGACTGAATCCTAAAAAAATAAATTGTTAAACGTTGCACACCTTTTGTTTTCATGCACCTGAAATATGTTTAGCTAATTTTTACAGAAAGTGGCCTGTATTCTTTTAGATCAGAGAGCTTTTCACGTATTTCCACATTTTTCTAGCAGAGCAGAGGTGTGCAACCTCTTGGCCTACAACCCAAAGTAAACTTTCTAATATATTTGTCCTGCATGCCCAGCTTGCCAGACTTGTAGAACATTGTACAGGATCCTTAAATTGTTTGTTACCCCTATATTTCATATTCCTGATATGTGCCTGCTGCACCATGCACTTGTATGAGAAAGTATCCTGTTCTCTTAGTATTGCTTCCTTTGTGTGATATCCCTGGTATTCCTGCTAGTCCCCTTGCTTTCCTATTAAAACTGACCACACTAAGCAGGAGAGCACACTGTGGTGAGATCTCTATCTATGCTGGAAAGTCAGCCTGCTCTCCTCCAACAATCAGACTTGTCCTGACCCCCCCCCCCCCCCCGCAGCCTTTCACTGGGAAGCTCTGTGTGCTGCTGCTTCTCCTCTCCCAGCACTTATGCAGCTGAGAACAGAGGGAATGTGATCACGTATAAAAAAGGTATTTTTAATATTTGTTTTGTTTTATTTAATATATCTATACAAGAATGTTTTGCCTTTCACCTCTATTTTAAACTGAATGGGTTGTTTTACAAGGTGATAACTTTATTTTCATGTCGGAGAGCACATGTGTATTTACTTTATGCTCACCAACTGAACAGCAATTTTGTCTAGGCAAAATCAAATATTAGCCTGGTAAGACATCTGGATACTCGAGTGTAGTCCAAATAATTCTGTACAGGCTCTAATAAATTGTACAGGATTGCAAGAAATCCTTGTCTTCCAATCCTTTTTGTATTACTGTGCCTACATGTTGTCTTGCTTTGAAATTATATTTGTTGTGCTAAATGGATTTTTGCTTCAGTGTCGTTATCTTGACTTGAAGACCTGATTCCCCCTGTTATCCTTCCAGGAATTTGTGTCTCATATTGCTGTACGAATGACTAAAAACCATGTGGGAAATGACAGTTGGCAGGTGCAGTACATTTGTAGTCCTCTACATTCATGAGCAGTCCTCTAAATTAGCTGAACTGGGAATGACTAGAACAATGACATACGGTACAGACTTTGCGTCCCAAGTTCAGAAAAACTGCGTGCTGTGTTTCTGGGCTATGTGTGGAGAACTAACAGGTATGTGTGCCTTATTACAACCCATTATATTTGTAATGTTGTAATGACAAATGTAGGGACACCAAACAGCTGTCCTTGCTGACCAGACTGCAAGTCTTTTATGAAAGTGCTGAAGCATGAGCTTCCCATGCCATCAAAAAACAACCCATCAAGCTCTGAAAAATTAATTTCGAAGAATGATTGCTTGAATTTGAATGGATTTAATTCCAGGACACTTGATAAATAAAGTTCAGGCTGTGCAAAGCTTACTTATATAGTAACTACTTTTGCCATACATTACCATGTCTGAAAATGTTTAAAAGGAGAAACGTAGAGGGAGCTGGGTTCGTGGGCTTCAACATATTCAGATGTGTGCATGGAAACAAATATGGGGAAGAAAAGAAGCACCACCTAAGTGCAGAGATTCGATCACATTTATTGCACACAACTTTAAAACACTTACAAGATAGAAGTAGAACAGTAGCTCAGCAATGGAATGTGGAATGGAGGATGCTGTCCTGGATCGTTCCACAATAATCATGCCGTTTGCTAGCAGAGTGGTTTTCCAGCAGCTGCTTCACAGCGTCCTGTGGCCACCAGGAAGCGATCAGCATGGAGTGAGGGCGGAAGTGATGTCACGGGGAACCCTGGAACAACTGGGCAGGCACGGGCTACGCTCTCACAGCTCTAGCTCCTTCTACAGGCCGAGGGGGAACGGTTTATCAGCCACTAATATAAGGCTAAGAACAGCTGTGGGACTACAACAATCAGCCATACAATCACAAGAGCAATTAAAAAAACAGAACATTTCTGAGGATTATCTTGCACTGAATGAATATATAAATAATATAGCTAGCTGATAACGACAAATAAGGAAAACTGTTAAAGCTATTACAAGCTAAAAAGAAAGTTAAAATCATGGTGTATATCTCCACATTAATATTTACACTCTATATAAGAGGTTGGTATACATAAATGATATACTGGGATACAAATTACATATAAGATCACAAATATTCTGTATTAATTTATAGATTAAAATAACAAATAATACATAATTAAATTTAAACATGCTATAAAATAATTACACATACTTACTATGAATGGACTGTAGGAGACCCCCCAAACAAGGTTGATATCTTAAGGGTCTGCTGAAATGGAAGGGGAAAGGGAAATCATTTAATTAAAAAGGATGTCCAAGTTGTCTATAGATTCACAAAACACAATCATGGGAAATGAAGCACGGAGGGATTGTGTAGCACAGATTGGACTGTGAGCTGTACAGTGTCAGATTAGGGTATGTACCTCAATCTCCTCGTTCAGACCCCCTGGCACAAGGGTACCCAAGGAATAAATCCAATAGGATTCCTGTTGGCACAGGCGCTTGAAGCGCTTGGCCACAGGGAGAGATGTGGGTATGACCTCAATAACCCAAACTTTGAGGCCACTGGTGGATTTTGCATGGTATTCTAAGAAATGGCAGGGGGGCGCTGTGATCATCTCAACCCTTTTCAATGAAGCGTCTGTGTTCGCCAAACCGCTTTCTTAGAGCCCTGATTGTTCTCCCCACGTACAGAGGACCACAAGGACAAGTCAAACAGTAGACCATAAATTCGGAGGAACAGTTGTAGAATTCTTTTAAACTGTAGTCTTGTCCCTGTGTGTGAACGTGCTCAACAAATTCACATCAGCATGGACAGAGGACGTTCACACACAGGAGCAAGACTTACAGTTTAAAAGAATTCTACAACTGTTCCTCAGAATTTGTGGTCTACTGTTTATATACTCAGTATATCATTTATGTATACCAACCTCTTATGTAGAGTGTAAATATTAATGTGGAGATATCCACTGTGATTTTAACTTTCTTTTTTAGCTTGTAATAGCTCTAAAAGTTTTCCTTATTTGTTATTAGCTAGCTATATTATTTATATATCCATTCAGTGCAAGATAATCCTCAGAAATGCTCTGTTTTTTAAATTGCTCTTGTGATTGTATGCCTGGTTGTTGTAGTCCCACAGCTGTTCTCAGCCCTATATTAGTGGCTGATAGTTCCCCTCCAGGCCTGTAGAAGGAGCTGGAGCTCTGAGCGCGTAGCCCGTGCCTGCCCAGTTGTTCCAGGGTTCCCCGTGACATCACTTTCGGCCTCACTCCATGCTGATCGCTTCCTGGTGGCCACAGGCGCTCTGAGGGAGCTGCTGGAAAACCACTCTCCTAGCAAACGGCGTGATTATTGTGGAACGATCCGGACATCTTCCTCCATTCCACACCCCATTGCTGAGCTACTGTTCTACTTATATCTTGTAGGTGTTTTAAAGTTGTGTGCAATAAATGTGATTGAATCTCTGCACTTAGGTGGTGCTTCTTTTCTTCCCCATATTTGTTTCCATGCAGAGCTGGCTTACTCTGAAGACAGCAGCCGCCTACCCACTGCTATATATAAAGACTTTTAAAGGTCTAGTAATAGACCTATATGGGATATGGCACCGTATTGTGCGCCAGATATATTGTTTTTATTTTTGTAAGATGTGTGTGTGGAAACCATCAATTATGCAGATTGTTTGAATGCAGTTCACAGTGTAGTCAACACAAGCAATTTCTGTTTTTTCTTCAAATTCTTTATTTATGATATAAAAGGTAGCCAACAAATCATAGCAAAATCTTAACAGTATAAATGTAGGCAGTAAAGTTCAGTACATGGAAGACACCGTTTATCTACCCACAGGTTGGACATTGATGTAGAGCACGCCTATTTTAACTGGGGGGGGGGGGGGGCGCGCTATTGAATTTATATAAGGATGCAGGCAATCTTTATGTATTTTTACCATACTGGGTATCAATACCATATGTATATCATCTATCAAAGTGTCTTTTATATTGAGTGTCTTAGACAGTCTGCATTGGTCATAAGAACCAATCAGATATCTTTCCTTATACTGTATTGAAAGGATTTTAGAGTGTCACCAACACAGTTAGACATTCTTTCCCCAATAAAATGTACGCTTACACAAACTTTGCAACAGATTTTAGAATAACATTTCTTTCTATCTAATGTAGCTTATAAATTTGTAAATCCAAGCATCAAGAGAGACTGCTTGGGTCACACTACTGCTGCCCATCAAGATCATTTTAACTTGGTGGTGTCTGACAAATGAGCTGGCTTGAGTAGTAAAATGGCCCAATTTACTGAGAGTTTCTGACTCTGTCTATTATGGTTATGTAGGCTACATTGGCTAGACACATTTGCTACTGGTAACTGCATAACTGCTACATTGCTTTCAGTAAGGCAGACATTTTGCCCATCCATTTCCAGTATGGCACTGCATACCCTGCCAGTAGATGGGACACGGCATAGCTCTGATACTGTGATTGGTGACCTCCAAGGTGTTGGGCTAAGTTTTCCACAAATCTCAAAGTCGAGCTTTGCATATACTTCAATGACCTGTATATTTGGAGTTACTGATTGGGTTCACATAGTGATATTTAAAGGCATCTTCTGCTTGTGCATTTTTGTTATACGGTATATGCTCAGTTTAAACTTCCAGTTTTGACAGGTTATTATAATGGTTTGAGCTAATAAAACCCATAAGGAATCATTTCATTTTGTTTACAGTTAGACTTCGTGAGTTAGAAAAAAAACTGTTACATTTACTGTATATTACTATAAATTGCCTGTACTTTCTGTGTGCTTTGACTATTCCACCTTTTTATTTTTTAAATGTCAGTTTGATTATTTATCTATTATAAGAAGTTATTTTTTCTGAAAGCTGCCCATGTAGTTTTTCTGCTATAAAAAATGAAAAGTCTTCATCCTGTTCTACTCCACAAGGGGAGATGTTTCTTGTTGCTTTTAATAAGGAGAGCTCTCCATTCTTTTGTTTGAACATCTTATACATGGGCCCTTCTTGGCAGCGAGTGTCAGGGTGTGGTAGCCCCCAATGCCTGCCTTGCCGCCACAGGCCAATGTTACTCTGGGTCCTCTATCCTTTCCCTGGCTTGCTATTGTACAGCGCCACCTTTTAATGCCTTGCATTGTTTTCCACCTTGAAAACTCCTGAAGAAGCTCTGTCTGCGAAACGTGTCGACGTAAATCGCCACCACCCACTTTTCTTCAGCAACATATTACACGATCAATGTGTTGGTGTCTTCTGCCATATATGCAGTATCAATGTTTGTTTTGTGCTAGTTAGTCTGGTACATAGAGGGTTAGGTCACATACAAGGTGTTTTTGTAGCATATTGTGACTACACTGTGTGGCTGTACTTTGCACTTGACTTTTGAGGGTTTTTTTTTATCATGGTAGTTTTTTATGTTATTGTATCTATACTTGTGGTTTGTTCATTCCTAATGATTTGTGCACCTCAAAAATTCCACATATCTTCTATATTTTTACCTGTTATATAATAAGGGATGTGTTGCTATACCAGAGCATAAACAAAAGACAAAAACTAGTAATCAGTAATGTCGGTAGGCTCCCTTCAGCTGATCTTATCCCTATTACTGATTTATTGTGCTTTGTTCGACACCGTGTCTTTCTGTGGAGGAGTCGTCTTTGGTGGAGGCAGGGATTTGCTTCCTCAAGTCAGAGCTGCCACTGATGTCTGATGATCTGATAAAATAGTGAGGTATTTAGGAAGTAGCAGGAATGGTGGAGGCAGCATAGATCTACGGAATTAATAAAATAAAACGAGGCATGTCATGCACTGCAGGTCCTCGGGTGCAGCCTCCTCTCCAGCAAGAAGAACCGTGAGCAATATAATAGTGACAACACCAATTCACATTCTAAATCTCCCAAGACTGGCAGTTATAGGCAGCAGCAGTTGTGTAGCATGGGTTGTCAGTGCCTGGGGCAAAGTAAGTAATTTGTGCCCCCTAACCCATGGACTTACAGTAGTCCCTTCCACTAGTACAGTAGTACTGACCTACCAGACCACCCAAACTGACCTGCCTGACCACTACATGGACCGACCTGCTTCCTACACTGACCCACCTGACCATACACTGACCTACCTGACCACTACACTGACACCTACACTGACCTACCTGCTTTCTACACTGACCTACCTGACCGCTACACTGACCTACCTTATACCTACTCTGACCCCTACACTGACCTACCTGACCCCTGCACTGACCTACCTGACACCTACACTGAGCTACCTGATTCTTACACTGATCTACCTGACACCTACATTGAGCTACTTGATTCCTACACTGACTTAACTGACCCCCTACATTGACCTACCTGACCACTACACTGACCTACCTGACCCCTACACTGACCTACCTGACCCCTACACTGACCTACCTGACATCTACACTGACCTACCTGATTCCTCCACTGACCTACCTGACCACTACACAGACCTACTTGGTTTGTACACTGACTTACCTGACACCTACACTGACCTACCTGACCACTACACTGACCCCCATGATCACTATCAGCTGATCACCTGTAAACTGACTTGCTGGTTATCGGCAGCCCTTTCCTCCAACTCTGTGTCTGTGTGAGGAGAGGAGAGGCAATGTCCGTAAATTGTTTCCACTGATAATTAGTGCCCTGATCATCAGTGCAGCCTATCAGTGCTCATCAATGCTGCCTATCAGTTCTCATCAATGCCACCCATCAGTGCCCATAAATTCCGCCTATCAGTGCCACCTATCATATATGCTGCATATCCGTGCTCATCAGTGCCACTTATTAGTGCTGCCTATCAGTGCTCAATGCCCATCAGCACTGCCTTTCAGTACCTCCTATCAGTGATCATCAATGCTGCCTATCAGTGCCACCTATCCGTGCTCATCAATGCCACCCATCAGTGTCACCTATCAGTGTCCATCAATGCAGCCTATTAGTGCTCATCAATGCTGCCTATCAGTACAGCTTACCAGTGCCGCCTATCAGTGCTCATCAATACTGCCCATCAGTGACCCTTCATCAGCGCAGCCTGTCAGTGGCCATCAATACTACCTTTTAGTGCTCAATGCCCATCGATGCCACCGATCATTGCCGCCTACCAGTGCAGCCTATCAATGCCCAGCAGTGCCTCCTCATCAGTTCAGCCAATCAGTGGACATCAATGCTGCCTATCAATGCTCAATGCCCATCAGTGTCACCTATCAGTGCCCACCAGTGCAGCCTCATCAGTGCTTATCATTGCCCATCAGTGCAGCCTATCATTGCCCATCAGTGCAGCCTATCATTACACACCAGTGCAGTATATCATTGCCCATCAGTGCAGCCTAGCATTGCCCATCAGTGCAGCTTATCATTGCCCATCAGTGCAGCCTATCATTGCCCATCGGTACAGCCTATCATTGCCCACCTGTGCAGCCTATAAATGCCCACCAGTGCAGCCTATCATTGCCCATCAGTGCAGCCTGTCATTGCCCATCAGTGCAGCATGTCATTGCCCATCAGTGCAGCCTGTCATTACCCATCAATGCAGCCTATCATGCCCATCATTGCCCATCAGTGCAGCCTATCATTGCCCATCGGTGCAGCCTATCATTGCCCATCGGTGCAGCCTATCATTGCCCATCGGTGCAGCCTATCATTGCCCATCAGTGCAGCCTATCATTGCCCATCAGTGCAGCCTATCATTACCCATGAGCGCAGCATATCATTGCCCACCCATGCAGCATATCAGTGCCCATAAGTGCAGCAGGGAGGAATCGGGAGGATCTGGTGGCCAGATGACACAGAGCAGCGATCTCCCTCTGCGACATGGGTTGTATATGAATAGCCCGCCGCTGCCAAATGAAGTCCCGCCTCCTGGACCGGCCACTCTAATAGACAGCACACTGCCGATCCAGGTGGTAGGACTTTGACAGTGCGGCTATTCATATAAAAGCAGTGTCTCAGCAGGACATCCCTGCTCTGCGTGATCCGGCCGCCAGATCCTCCTGACGGTTTCCTGGCTGATCACTTCTAGCAGAAGCCAATCTGATGTCTGCACCGCTTCTACCAGAAGCCAGGAAACTGTCAGCCCAGTCGCCCCTGCTCCATGCTCACCCTCCACTAATTTCCACTCGCCAAATGCGAGCAGGCGAGTGGAAATTTTGAGGGCTGCTGTTAAGGATATGCATATGTTCAATACCCATAGCCTAGTAATAGGTTCACTTCAAGGGTTCTATTGTTACTTATATAAAAGACTATGAGTAACTTATAGCACAGACACCATATTAACATCTTGCTCTAACTTCTAATTGGCTTGGTATAATGGATCCTTAAGAGGAGAAAAAAAAAAACCAAATACTCTAGCTGCTGACTTTTAATAAAAGGACACTTACCAGTTCAGGGATCTAGCAAAGTTCTTACCTGTTACCTGGGCCAATTCTTCACTGGTTTTCAGGTCCCCGGTGCAACCATGAGAGGCCTGCTGTGACTTCCTGCTGGTTCACAGACAGCTCCCCACTGCACATGCATGAGAGATGCTGTATTTTCTGGATGGTCCTGTAGCCTCCTGAAACCTGTGATGTGTCAGTCACCAGGAGGTTGTGTTTGGGGGGGGGGGGGGGAAGCAAACTTCCACTCAGATGAGCGGAAGTAAGAGTGGGTACCTGTCAAATCTAGGTACCCACTCCTTGGACAAAAAAAAAAAAAGTTTACAATGGGGGGCGGTGTAGGAGTTTAAGTGGAACTTCACTTTTTAGGTAAAGTGTTTCAAGTAGGTGCAACTGCAGCATTCAGTAAGGCTGCTTAGAATTGGGCAGATTTTATGTTGATGGGAGTATATGGTAAAGAAAAAAAGTCTTGTACTGAGCTGGAACTTTTCTCTCTGAATCTGGTCCTTTTTAGGGCTCCATTCACACTAATGCGTTTTTTGATGAATTTTGCAGAAATGCAGAGGGTTTTTTTTACCATGGGCTCCTATGGAACATGTTCACATCAATGCATTTTTGTGCCTCTGCGTTTTTGGAAAGGATTGGGGACTTTTTTCCCCGCAAAATTCAGCGTTTTGCATGTAATAGATTTTAATGGGCATGCAAGAAAAACACACGATTTTACTGTGATGTTGCCGCAATTTGCATTTTTAAATCTAGCCTAGCAACAAAATTTCCCCCCAAAAAAGCAAAACGTAAATCACGGCAACATCACGGTAAAATTGCAGTAAAAACCGTGGAAAGCACTGCAGGGTACTAAAACTGGTGCAGCTGTGCATAGTAACCAGCTTCTAACCTCAGCTTATTCAATCAAGCTTTGACAATAAAACCTGGAAGCTGATTGGATAATTTACATATAGTATGAGGCGCAATCAGCCAGGTGGACGGTCTTAAAAACAAATGATGAACAGCATGTATGGGGAGATATGTAACCAATAAGTCCAAAAAGTAAATCCATAAAAAAGTCCATAAAAAATGAGTCCATGTTAGTGTGCAGCAGAGGCTGCCATCCACATGGAGCTGAACCCAAACTCACAGTAACCTAAAGGAAAAAGAGAAGAGGAGGCACCTCTAAGTGCAATACGTCTGTACAATTTATTGAAAAGTAGATTTAAAACACTTACAATTAAAAAGATGTATGCACACACTGCACATCCGATCGAACGGGAGTAAGGGGGAGCCACCACTCCGGTCAGACCATCCGATCGTACTCAGCGTCCACTATGGCTGCAGCGCCGTTCGTTGCAGGGGCCGGCTCAACGGCGTGTAGATCCAAGGGAGGCCTGGAGCGCAGATCAGCGGGCGCAGACGGGATTGCGTCACAAGGATGCGACGCGTTTCATTGGCTGGCAGACTCCGATGTATTGGGAGGCTGCACCACTTCGTCAGGCAATCGGGAGCGGATGTGTCACATCAGTGTGTGCATACATCTTTTTAATTGTGAGTGTTTTTAATCTACTTTTCAATAAATTGTGCAGACGTATTGCACTTAGAGGTGCCTCCTCTTCTCTTCTTTTTCCTGATTGGATAATTTGCACAGATGCACCAGATTCTGTGTGCACCGGTTTAGTAAATCTCCCCCTATGAGTCCTTCTGAAACACATGTATGTTGTATTGTTGCTTAGTCCAGTAGTTATGACTTTTTCCAGCAACACTCAATCACATGGTTAGCAAACACCTTGCAGAGATTAGGGCAGCCTGTTTGGCAGCTTATATGTGGTATTCTGTACACAATGTATCACCGGGAGGGGAGGGGTAGGACACAATTTATAGAATAATGATGTGGAGTCCACCATCACTGATATTAAAGAGGAGTTCCACCCAAAAGCGGAACTTCTGCTGGTTGGATCCCCCCCCCTCAGGTGTCACATTTGCCACCTTTCAGGGGGAGGGGGAAGAGGACACCTTGTCTTTAGACAGGTATCCTTTTCCACACATCCGGGAGCTCTGGCCGGCTGCCACGGCCGCTGACGTCAGCAGCCCGTCTCCCTCCTCCCTGCTCGCTCTGCTACTGGCCGCCTGGCCAATAGCAGAGCCTCGCGCAGGCACAGTAAGGTGCCCGGCGTGAAGCTGTAACACTACACGTCCGGGTTCCCTTACCTGCAATGGAGGCGGCTGCACCCGTCCCCCGATCCGAAGATCGCGGCGGGTGCCGACATCGCTGGACTCCAGGACAGGTAAGTGTCCTATTATTAAAAGTCAGCAGCTACTGTATGTGTAGCTGCTGACTTTTAATTTTTTTTTTTCCCTCGGACCTCCGCTTTAAGCCAAACTTGTGTTGTTAATATGCTCTTTCAGCTGAAGACTAAAGCAGATTGAAGTCTGCTTGGTAAATTCTGCCATCCCAGTCTCATCCCCTGCTTTCTCTTCCATACTGCTACATCTTCACATCTAATCTATAGACAGTAGTTTGGGCTTTCAGCCGCTTCAGTGGAGGTGGAAGTTCTTGTTTTGTTCTACTTTAAAAGTGTTTTCTTTCTTGCAGACAAGCATAGGGAATGCCCTTTTGACAAAACAGTCTTTTTGTAATAAAATAGTCTCTGTTCATGGCACAGATGGCTTCCCCGCCTGTCTCAAGCCTTCCTGTGAGTTAGGCATAGCTTTATATAATATGATCTTTCTGTCTGATCCTGACGTGATTGCTTCCTTGCTGTCTCTGAAGAAAAATAGTCATTTCACTTCTCGGAAGGATTTTTACTAGATATGGTTTTTAGTGGCCCTGACACATAGATAACTGTCCAATTTCAGATTGTGGCAGCTCGGGACCCAAGGCACGTACTGCCAGGCAGGATGTTGGATTTTATGCTGAAATTATGCTGATATATGGGACATTTCTTTTAATTCTGACAATTGGTTAAATTGAGAAAGACATTAGGCATATATATATATAAATTTGTTCAATAACCATCTGCACTTCATTTAGAGAAAGATACATCTGGACAATTACAAATGAAACTGAAGAAAACATTTCTGATGGAACAACCTCCCATCATTATTTAGCCAATCTGTTTTATAGTAATCGTCAATTCTCTCTTTTCTGTTCTGACTTTTGGCAGAAAAAAAGAGGTGAGCAAAGCAGTCAACAGCAGTACAGTAAAGAGAGAAAGTCCGATTTCATGTCCCCATTGGATAAACTGCAGAGAAGAATGCATAAATCATAATTTCTCTGATGGTTCTACTTGTTCTGGTCTGACAGCAGTGGGGTAGGAAAGCCAGGTTTGCACAGGCTCTCCTTTTTTGCTCTACTGCTTTTCAGTGTCAAGAAATGTGAAGGCCTTGTTCACACAGGCTTCGTCTTAAGCCTCCTACACACGGGGCGATGATCGTATACAACAGGTCATACTAACGACCTTTGTATGCGATATTGATCATTCGTATGCGCGATTAGAACAGCCGAACATACGACGGTCGTACAAGGGAGTTGTATGAGCAGACTAGAAAACTTCAAACAAAACAGTTACAATCCAACTAACTACAAAACATAAATACAACAAACCACTGCGCTACACAGTATCAAATAAAACAATCAATAAGTCATATCAAGCAGCTGCTATATAAATAAATAAAATTGTAAAAAAGGTCAACTATATCTGTGATAGTGAAAGCAGCGCTAGAGTTAATTAAATAAACTCATGCAAATGGATCTTGTGCAAAATACAAAAAAGTGCCAGTGCAAAATATCAACAGTGCAACATAATATAAAGTGCAAAGGAAAGTCCTCCTTAGGTTAAGCTGCTATGCTGTTTCAAAACTGAGTCCTTCACCATCGATCACCACATGCGTGTGCACACATTGGGGGCTCACCAGAGTTCTAAGATGTGTCAGCTCGTCTTTCCAAAGACAAAGGGGCTCATCCAAAATGAACTTCTTAAGGGTCACCTCCACAAGGACTCTTTACTCTCCAACATAAGTAGTCATGGGAGACAAGCAAGAAAGACCCTCATAGTGTATCTCTTTAGATTCAAACATTTATTAACCGCACCAAATGCGCTTACATTAAAGCACTTTAAAATTGCCAGTTTCATTAGTCAGACTTCCTACCGCCCGGCCATCCAACGCTCCTGTCCTCCAACTCCTGAGCATCCCAGCCGTCGGCTCACTGATACGTCTCGGGTCGCCGTGTGGCCACGCACTGACGCGTTTCGTCACTTCCGACTTGATCACAGGGCCCTGTGATCAAGTCGAAAGTGACGAAACACGTCTGGGCGTTATAATTACAATGCTGATGTTATACAGATTGTAAAAAATTCTATAGTCACAGCATACATTTTTATTTTATTACTCCCCCAAACAAGACCTGAATGATGTTTTAACCCTTTTGCTGCCAGGGCCATTTTTTTTGTTTTTCACACGCATGCTAAAATGCATAATTTCCTAAAAGAAACAGAGGCATGGAATAAAAAGAGGATCGTGTCAATTTTTATGAAATATCAGCACAACTGTTTATATTTTCAGTAAAAATATTTGAATTAATTTTAGTGCACGCAAACACAACACAATTTCCTATTTTTCTGTAAATTGTAAAAGGTGAGATGAGTGAGTAACTAGATATCAAATATGTCAAACCTAAGCTGCGTGTGGGTGTGAAATGGTGACAAACTAAAATACCAGAAAGCACTGTAGGTGACACTATATACAGCTCATCAGTTTAGAGTTACTAAAAATTTTGAACCCCTTTTTTTTCCCCTTACTATAGCGTGCATGTGGAAACCTAATACGTGTTACACAATCATCATTAATATACCTGTCTGTTGTATGCATGTGGGTTATGTGTGTGGTTTGTTCTTTTTATCTATCTTAACCACTTGCCGACCACAGTCTGACGGCGACAGAGTGGCTCGTTATCGCAAACCGCCATCATATGACGGCGGCTGCGATAACTAGTGCTGTGAGCGCGCTCACTGTGTCCGGGGGGGGGCCAGGGAGCGGGTTTTGCGGACTCGATCGCCGCCGGCTACCCGCAATCCCCCCCTCCCGCAGTGAAAGAACGGAGGTCCGTGTAAGTAAACACGGATCTCCATTCTGTTAGAGGGGGAAGGGCGATGATCACAGGCTTCCTCTATATGGAAGCCGTGATCACCCCCTTCCCCCAGCCAGGGCAGCCTACATACAGTTAGAACACGCCCAGGGAACACAGTTAACCCTTGGATCGCCCCCTGCAGGTTAACCCCTTCACTGCCAATGGCATTTACACAGTAATCGGTGCATTTTTATAGCACTGATCGCTGTATAAATGCCAGTGGTCCCAAAAAAGAGTCAAAATGGTCCGACATGTCCGCTGAAATATCGCAGTACCGCTAAAAGTCGCAGGTCGCCGTCATTACTAGTAAAAAAAATAAAATAAAATAAAAACCCCAGAAATTAATTCTTATCGTCTGTAAACACAGCAACGTTTGCGCAAACCAATCAATAAACGCTGAATTCGATTTTTTTTTTTACCAAAAATATGAGGAAGAATATAAATCGGCCAAAACCGATGGAAAAAAAAAAAATTTTTTTTTTTTTTTTTGGATAGTAAGAAATTTGGGTTTTTTTGCAAAATTGTCGCTCTTCTTTTGTTTATAGTGGCGATCAGAAATGATGCAGAGGTGATCAAATACCACCAAAAGAAAGCTCTATTTGTGAGGAAAAAAAGGACGCAAATTTAGTTTGGGTACAACATCGCACTACCGCGCAATTGTCAGTTAAAGCAACGCAGTGTCGAATCACAAAAAGTGCTCTGGTCCTAAAGTGTGAAATCCTTTCGGGGCTGAAGTGGTTAAAGGGGTTGTAAAGTCTGAACTTTTTTTTACCTTAATGCCAGCCCATTGGCTCCAGTGCTTCCAATCAAAGCCAGTGATGAGGAAGTGGGGGGTGGGGCCTAGTCCTGCTTTCTCTGTCAATGGACGCAGCAGATGGACTCAGGTGCAAGCATGCACGAGTGCCCCCATGGGAAGTGGCACTGGCCAGAGAGGAGGGGCCAGGAGTGCCGATGGGGGATCCGAAAAGGGGAGGTTTCCACCTGCTCTGTGCGATCACACAGAGTAGATAAGTATAGACATTTTGTTATTTTTATTTTATTTTTTAAATTACATTTACAAACCATTTTACAGATATGAATAGATGAGACACACTAGCGTGTCTCGTCCACCTTTGGAGGGGAAAAGCCTAGGGGGTAGCCGTGAGGACCGGGGAGGAGAGACCGGTCACGGTGAAGGGTACCCCCGTGAGCACGTACGAACGTGGACTCAGGTAGACGACGCAGGTAACTGTCTCTTTCGTCCTGATCCGGGGTGGGGGGTGAAGGAGTAGTGACCGAAACTAACCTTCGTGACCTCGGTTACCCGACCGTAATTCCATTTTTTTTCAAGTCTGAAATGTTGGGGAAATTG
>BLSH010063816.1:1085117-1118680 GCA_018402905.1 Glandirana rugosa
AGCAGCACTCCTGGCTCCTCCTCTTCTCGACAGAGACAGCAGGACTCTGCTCCGCTTCCCATGTCATTGGATTTACGTTTTATAATAATGCTTTTGCCTTGTTTTTAACCACTTACCTACCGGGCCACTTTTTTACATTTGGTGGTCACAAGCTAAAAACATTTTTTTTGCTAGAGAATTACTTAGAACCCCCAAACATTATATATATATTTTTTTCAAACACCTTAGAGAATAAAATGGCGATTGTTTCAATACTTTTTGTCACACGGTATTTGCGATTTTTTTGGAACAATTTTACTTTTTTGAGTTAAAAAATAAGACAACAGTAAAGTTAGCCCAATTTTTTTCCATATTGTGAAAGAGGATGTTACGCCGAGTAAATAGATACCATACATGACACGTTTGAAAATTGCGCGCACTCGCGGAATGGCGACAAAGTCCGGTATTTAAAAAGTTCCATAGGCGACGCTTTAAAATTTTTAACAGAGGAGGTCTTTTGCTAGAATTATTGCTCACACTCTGGCGATCGCGGTGATACCTCACATATGTAGTTTGAACACTGTTTTCATATGCGGGCGCGACTTACGTTTGCGTTTTCTTTGCTGCGCGAGCTCGCGGGGACGGTGGCGATTTAAATCTTTTTTTTTTTTTTTTTTATTTATTTATTTATTTTTACTACTGTTCCTTTTAAAAAAAAAAAATCTGATCACTTTTATTGCTATCACAAGGAATGTAAACATCCCTTGTGATAGTAATATATGGTGACAGGTACTCTTTTTGGAGGGCTGGGGGGTCTAAAACACCCCCATCCCTCCTTTGCACTTCACAGTATTCAGATCGCCAAAAACGGCGATTCTGAATACTGTTGTTTTTTTAAATTTGGCGCCGTTAGCCGCCGAGTAAACCGGAAGTGACGTTGTGACGTCGCTTCCGGAATTTGCCGAAGGAGACCCGATCGGAGCCGATTACGGCTTTGATCAGGTCTCCTTACAGCCGGCGGACGCGCCGGATCGTCGCTCCGGTCTCCCGGTGGGACGGGAGGCCGGAGAAGAGCGGCGGAAGGCGGCGGGAGGGGGGGCGTCCCCTCCCGCCTCCTGGGGTAACGACCGAGCGGCTCCCGAGCCGGATCGGTCGTTACCCCTGGATAGCCGACCGCTTGCTCTAAAAAATTATACCGGGATATAGCTTGCAGGCGCAGGTTATATCCCGGTACAGCCGCTCAAACCCGACCGCCGCCTATTTACGGCGCTGGTCGGGAAGTAGTTAAAAGTGTAAGTTCAAGGATTGGCTTACATTTTTTATTGCATGACTTAGTGGGTTACTGACTCAAAACAAGTAAGCCCACGCTTTCAACCTTTAGGCTCGGTGCACACTAGATGTGGCTCAAATTCACTGCATTTTTCTGCAAATTCGCACTGCAACTAAATCGCAAACCTGTTCATGCAAACTGATTGGGGAGTGTATGTTAAGTTGACGACATCTGATTCTGGTGCATGCCAAAACAGGGTCCTGCATGAGCTTGGTCCGAATGTGTTGCAAATTCAGTCATACATTTAGTTTCTATGACTGAAATTTGCATCACACAGATATTTCATGTGATCTGCACAGCAATGTGGTGTGAATCGCATGCAATGTCTGACATTGCACTAGTGTGAAAAATTGGTTTCTTGTCATTGACTCAATAGGTTGATTACGATAAAAAGGTATAGACGGGTATAGACACGGTTTACTCTTCTGTCTGCAAAGTGGATGTTCACTGAGCGTGTTTTTATGTATTTATCTTGCACATGATAAATTATGTAAAGTTCCTCGGAATAACTGATTGATTTATTTGAATTATTGATTTTGCAAAATGATCATTCACTGGCAATAGGAGGTCCCCCCCAAGAGGGTTTTGGGCAGCAATATTATTGCAAAAGTATGGTAGTTATAAAAAATGCTGGTTTATTTAATTCAAATATCAAAAATGCATTTTGCATTTCCATAAAATGATACACATTGAGAATATAAATAAAACATGAGCTCTGGTTGTGCAAGCAAAGGACCTATACACATTAGTACAGTGTTACAGTAAAAAGAATTGTATACAATACAGCAGTAGCTGCGTACTCAACACGTTTCAGCCTTTGAAAGATTTGTAGGTCTTCCTCAGGGGGAAGGGTCCTTTTCACTGAACATTAAGAGGCACCAGTCCCAGAACCAGAGTGTAATAAAAAACAGATCAGCAGATGCCGGCTCATTATGGCTGTCTCCACTCCCATAACCTGGAGCCTCGCCCGAGGGCTTGCAAGAGGTCACACCTTGATCCCTCTATAGAGGGGTGCAGTAGGCTGCGCCAGATGTTTGCATCCTAATGGGCCAGAAAGGAATCACTGTGGTGTTGGGTGAGAACCTGTGAAAAACTTCCCCTTTGTTAAATGAGGTTGAAATGAGATAAGCAGTATTGTATCCCATATATGGTTTTCCCCTTAAAGGGAGGGATTTGAGATAAAGTAAATGGTGTTGGTGTCCAGTGTTGAGTTTTCATGTGGAGATGCCTATGGTGTATGAGCCATTTATAACTGCCATACTTTTGTAATAATATTGCTGCCCAAAACCCTCTTAGGGGGAACCTCCTATTGCCTATCCCTACTTGGGGAGTGCAGCACACTTTATCTCTCTACCAGTACCCACTAGTCCATGTAAAAAAAAAAGTGATCATTCACTTTGCTATTTGCACAGCCTACACTCCTTAACTACATTAACCCCATTAAGTAGAGAAGAAATGATGAGGAAGGCAGCCTGAAGCTTGTGCACCTTCAAATTCCAGGCATCAATGGCAGCTCCAAGTTCTGCGATCAAACAGGTTCCCTATAATATTTCCAAATGAAAACACAGAGATAAAGGACTCTTATTGATTGTCGGGATACAGACTTTCATCTACAGCAAAATAGCATTCACTCTTTTCACAGCAATTTTTATTTTAATAATAATTTTATGATTAGAGGAAACTCAATTTAAGTTTCTTTGTAAGTGACTGCATGATTTCTTTTACTTGTTAAAACAAATTTCTGCTGCCTTCTTGCTCATTACTATACAGATTTTCTATGAAACGAACACAATAATAAATGTTCTTGTCAGTTTTAAAGCCATTTATAGATGAGGCTTTAAGTAAGTGGATATAAAAAAGATGTGACTGCAGTGTGGCTGCACTATGCTGCAGAAATCAGAGGTTGCAAGTCAATGTTCTTTATTACCAATATTAATGTATCTGTATATTCTTTATTACTTGTACTAATTTGCTGAGCCCTGCAGAGCATTGCATTGTAAGCATGGACTAAGGGACATTTAAGAGTTGCAAAACACTCAAAATGAAATTGTATATACTCTGTGTCAAAAAGTGCAGCCGACCATCAAATCTATGTGACTTTGTTGGACATCTTATTTCAGATGCATGGCAATTAATTATGAAATTCCCCTTCTTTCCTCTTGTGAGATTTTGAAGCGTGTCTGTGAGAATTTGTGCCCATTCAGCCAAAAGGGCATTTATGAGGTCAGGTAATGTTGTGGAACAAGGGTTGGCCCGTATACGCCACCCAGATTCCTCCACTAAACTCTTCAAACCATGTCTTAGATATTGACCATGCTTTGTGCACCTGAACGCAGTAGTTTGGAAAAGCGTGCTTATACTTTGGTCCATATAGTGTACTCTTGTGTAATGAGAGCTGTGTGTTGGGCTGCACGTCCTCCACAACTAACCAAGTGGTGGGGGGAGCATGGGCACTCCTAACACTTTACTGTCCCACGATAGGATGGTCCCCTAGACCTACCAGGATACTTTGGATATGGGATCCTATCAGGGGCATATCATGACATGAGTGGGCCCATGTGCAAGATAAAAAGTTGACCCTAGGCATTGATAAAAAACGCAACGCACTGTGGGGAAATATGGGTGTGGTTTAAATTGCACTTAAATATTGGGCATGGTTTAAAGAGGTGTGGTTTATTATAGTCTGAGATGACTTGCAGTGCAGAATGCAGTAATGTTAAATAGAGAATGTACAGCGGTGGGTAGTATGTGCAGGAGAGGAGTATGGTGTGTATGGTGGTGGGTAGTATGTGCAGTAGAGGAGTGCAGAGTGTAAGGAGGTGGGTAGTATGTGCAGTAGAGGAGTGCAGAGTGTATGATGGTGAGTAGTATGCTCAGGAGAGAAGTGCGGAATGTATGATGCTGGGTAGTATGTGCAGGAGAGGCATACGGAGTGTATGTAGGTGGGTAGTATGTGCAGGCAAGGAGTGTGGATTGTATGTAGGTGGGTATAATGTACAGGTGATGAGTGCGGAGTGTAGAGCGGTTGGTAGTATGTGCAGGGTGGCGTAAGTAGGGCGGAGTCAGTCTTTTTTTATTTCTATTATTTTATTTTATTTATTATATTTTTACAATTAAATTTTTTATCAGATTTCTTCTTTTTTTTTTTCTTTTTTTTTTCAAAATGCTTTTTAGTGGCCAGTGGATTGTGTCAGTAGGGCAGTGGACAGTGTCAGTAGAACAATGGACAGTGTCAGATTTTTTTTTTTATTATTATTATTATTTTATTTTTTAAATCATTTTTTACAATGTATTTTTGCATTTTTTTTCACAATGATTGGGGGTGTGGGGGTAGTGGACAGTGTCAGTAGGGCAGTGGACAGTGTCAGTAGTTTAATTTTTTTATCTGTTAATTTTTACAATTTATTATTTTTTTTTTTAGTTTAAAAAAAAAAAATCACAGTGCTTCTGGGGAAGGGGGTGGGGGTATGGGGCAGTGGACGGTGTCAGTAGAGCAGTGGATGGTGTCAGTAGTTTATTTCTATGTATTTCTTTTTTTACAATTTAATGTTTTAATTTTTTTCACAATGCTTTTTGGGGGGGAGGGGCTTGGGGTAGTGGACAGTGTCGATAGGGCAGGGGGGAGTGGTGTCAGTAGTATTTATTTCATATATATTTTTTTATTATTTTACAATTTTTTTTTTTTACTAGCCCCGTTGGCGGGCTTTGGTGAGATATCAGGGTTCTAAACAGACCCCTGACATCTCCCCTTTGAAAAACAACAGGATAAGTGCTGCCTTCTAAGCGTAGCAATTCAGTCAGCTTTAATAACAAATAAAAACATGATGCACTGAAAAGTGAAGAAGGGTAAGGTGGGTGCGTAATAGATCATCTGCTGCAATATCCGGTCAATAGGCAGCCAAGAGGGACTGCAGGTGCAGTGGGGGGTCGGGCTCCACTAGTGGCTTCCCGTGCTTCTGGGCTCCCTGTGCTGGAGCAGTCCATGGAGAGATGTTCCAGGGTCGCCTGGTGACGTCAGACCCGATCCCGGGTGCAACAGGAAGAATGCTCCCGTTTGGAGCTTTCAAGCTCCCTCCTCAGTCAGAATGGCTGCATGGACTATCTTTTGGCACTCTATAGTTTTATATTCAATTTTTTTTTTTTTTTTTTAAATTTTATGGTTGTCACTATTTTTACCTTCATACAGATTTTTTGTGGACTAGTCATGTTTGTCATGCCTCATTGTACACATGCATGGGTGTTCCCTGTACAGGAGAGCGCCACATGAGCCACTTTGTATTGTCCTTTGTATCTCCCCTTTGAGAAGGAGAAAGGAATTGAGGACACAGATTTCCCAGTCTCTTTCCCAGCAGCCTCAGCATTGAAAATGAATCACCAGCAGGCAGAGACTCCCATTCATTCATAAACAGAAGCAGTGTTTATCACAGGGGCGATTGGTTGCGATCGTTCACTGTGTCCAGTTCAGAAAAGGAAGGGGCTGGTAAATTACAAGTTTATATCTGATTTTTCAATGTTGATGATAAAAAATACTGACAACTGTGCAGTGATTTTACTTTTTGGAGAAAGGCATTTTTATTGGCAAGCTCACTTGGTATTTACTACATAAAGAAAAGACCTGAAATGGAACATATGCACTTTGATAAGGATTAAATCCATGTGTAAAGCTGACTCCATGTTTTATTGGCCAACAGATTTAAAACAAAAAATGCAGCAAAGGTTGCTATACTCACCTTCTCACCAATGCTGTCCCTTGCAGACTCACTTGCTCTCCTGATCCAATGCCAGCCCACTTCTAGGCTGAATGACATTCAGTGTCATCCAAACCACTTCTGGTTCATGTCAGCCTGGGTTCCCAGTATTCCGGAAGAGTGCAATTTGGGAAGAGGGACCATGATGTAAATTTACCAGCCAGTGGATTGCAAAATATAACATATGCATGCACTGATTTCTGTTAGAAAAAGAAAAGGGTACAATGGATTTTGTGTGTGTGTGTGTGTGGGGGGGGGGGGGGGGGGGGATGGTCTGTAGTAAAGGTCGAGCAGGGCTTTTAAGCTATTGATTTTGGCTTTATCTTAGCATTAAGCACCTCTTTTGGCTGTAAAGATGTATCTATATCTGTTGGATTTAAAGATGTAGGCATATCTACTGGCTTTACAGATATTGCTATATCATATGCTCAGTATGATAATTTACATCTAGTCCCTATGGGCATGTATACAACATCCATTCTCATCATGTTCTAGTACTCAGCCAGTGCTCAGAATGCAATTTTTTCCTAAGATGGAACTTGCATCAGTTTACCAGCAATAACATTGTTTTTGCCACTGACAGAGCTGTCAGTAGGGCCACCTAGAAGATGTTAGAAATTGAGATGAAAGCAGGGACTGTTGTACATTATATCTTTCCTCAACATGGTAATAAAACATGTCAACAGAAGCCTACGGTTAGAGATGGACAGAACTTATGAAGATCAAGGCAAGATCTGTAGATGAATCCCTTTCCATCCGTGTGTGAACAAGCTTTTCTCAGACATGCATAAACATATGTGAAAAATACTTTCACTTTGAAATATTGTAACATAATTAAAATCCCTTGAGATTTACAAACTGGATGACAGTGGTGTGCATGGAAATGTTTCCCTTTGCTCAACACTTTTAATGAGCTGTCAGATTGGTCTCCCACTGTCTTCTGCAATGTACGTTCATATAAAAATCACCCTGCCTTAAATAGATCGATTGCAGTCACTTGTATAGCTTCAGCGTAATTATTTGTGGCATTGTGCCCCATCATGCAAGACTGGCATTATACTGGCCAGGCAACGGGTGTGCTGCTAATTAGGGCTGAGTAGACTTTGCTTGCATGGGCATCCTTTCGATCCAAAGCCAATATTCACTCCACACACTATTCTGTCACATCAGTAAAGGGAGAAAGTCAGCCTATCAGTTCCATATGCAAAGCCTAACACTAAAGCTTCCCCAGTCCTGGTCCTGTGATGTAACAGGTAGGGGCAGACATATTGCCTTTGCAAGCAGTGATGCTGAACAGGTGTCCCAAAGGATAGACCACTGGAGAAGTCCTGTGAGGTCTAATGCTGTCCTTCTTTCATTGCCAGTCAGCAGAGTCACTCTCTATTGATCCATTTCAGGATACTGAAAGTTTAAGACCGGGAAGAGAAATAACGCTCAGAGAAACTGGGCCTGCTGATTAAATGTATGCTTATGTCTCAGACAGCCCTGAATTTACCATATGTTTAGTGCAATTTTTGGATCATTTGGGAGATAAAGGAAAACTGACATGTCACGTCTTTTGTTTCCAAGGTGAAGGATATTATCCTAACAGAAAGGCAAAAGCAGTCCAAACACATGCTGAATATCGTCAAATGACTTTCATCACCAGTGGCTGTTGAGTTTAGGAGGGCCTGTACCCGAAGGACAACTGACACAGGACATTTCACAAAAATGTGTACCAGGCAGCTGGGGACAGGGATGTTAGAAACTTTCCATAGGTAGAGGAGAATATTTGATCAGAACTGATACATGCCCAAGCCCTGCTTCAGGACACTCTCAAGGCTTTCTCTGTGCTTGTGAGAATCAACAGTGACCTCTTAGCAGTGGTGTGGCCCTTCAGTTTCCATTCTCATTACATTACACTACATGCCAAGTAGACCATGGAGATCCTCTCAAGTGTAGGAGGTGCCTGCCCAGGAACCAGATCATTTACACCAACATCAATACCTTAAGATGACAATACCAGTAAGATAACCCTTCGGGTCTAGCACTGTCTTTCCACTTTCCTCAACTGTGACAGAATCGGAGCTGTGCTTTTTTTTTTTCGTGTGTGTGTTTGGGGGGCGGGGGGTAGGGTGCAGTTGAATCATCTGCTATAATTATATTCACATTCTGCCTGGTTTCATGTTGATATTTCCAGGATTTGTGATATATTAAATGGCAAAGCCACCAGAATAGATTGGGGAAGGGTTAGAATGTTTGCTAACTTTTTTGCTGTTCTTTTTGTTCTAACTTCCTTGGCATATGTCAGAGAGAGTGGGAAGTGAGAGGAAATCTCCCCAACATGTACCTAAACCAGTGAAAAAGAAGTTAGAACCTCAGAGAATTTTTATTGCTTTCTATGTATTCATTTGGGAGTTTTTGTCTTGGCAAATGGTGCCCCACAGGACAGAAAGTGAGCTGGAATTACCTCAACAAGGACACATACACCATTTAACACCATTTAACACTCTGTACAAAACCAACAATATAAGTTTTGGTTGAAATAGTGTGTTTTTAAAATGGATCCCCAGGTTTTACTGACGTTTAAACAATTCATTTGGACCAAGCTGGTCCAAACAAACGATTTAAATTGCACTAAAACCTGGAGATCTACTTTTTAAGAAAGCAATTTCCCCCGCTGCTTTCTCCATTAAACTTGGAACAGGCAGGCTATGCAATATTCAACAATTTCACACTTGGAAGTGGTCTGCAGCTAAAAATCACCAGGACTGTGAGCGATCTAGTTGTCACCACACATTTGAAAGCCAGAATGCAATGCAATTTATAAGATCTGCCTCTGTCAACTCTGCTGCTCATTATCAGGCAGCTCTACTCTATCTTCTTAGAGGTGACTTTGACTATGTTTGCTGACTTTGCCGATGATGAATCCATGGATAGAATCCTTAGCTGCACGCTACTCTAGGTGGAAGATAAAGAGAGGAAGTGTCACTGTGGTTACATTTCTAGGTTTATTATTCTCCCCTCACCAAATATCATCTCATTCTCTGTCAGGGCCTCTCCTAACATTTTATTGTTGGAACTATCTCTCCGTTCCTTGCTGCAATAAAGAAAGCCAAGCAGATACGGGCTGTCTTATCCTATAAATCAGCCCCGGTGCTGGAGTAATTTAGGAGCAAAGCCTTATCTCAAAGGTGAGAGAGATGAGGTGAATTGGACCCAAAGGAGTTCCCTTATGTCGCTCTGTGTATTTTGTATAAAATGTCTTCAGTAATAAAAAACCATCATATATTCGCTGCTGTCTTTGAGCAAAGAATGAAGCAGGAAATTAGTACACCACGGCAAGAAAATCAGATTCTGTTCCAGGGCTTAACACTTTTATACATGCAGTACATGCAGCATCTGTAATGGCAGAATCTCAATGAACCCTTCCATTATATGATGCTATATACCATTTTTCTGTATACACTCTATATAATTATATTTTTTCTCACCCTGTGCGACTTTGACAGCAGTCTTTGTACAGCAACCAATCACATTCAAACTTAAAATGAATATCATCTGTAATGTGGTCATGAATGCAAATAGCTTTCTGAGGCTGCTAGTGCATTGTTGGTTGGCAACCTTTTAAATATGTCTATAATTAAAATAAAAAATAAAAACGTGTACATGTTCCCCATAGCAACCAAAGTGATGTAGGCTTTTGTTTTTAAAAAAAATGCATTGGAAAACTGACAGCTGGATTTGTTTGCCATGGATAACAGACATTTCCTTCATTGTGTTTTTATAAGCCAGTGTCAAGGCAAGTGGGCCAAGCAATACAGTACAGTAGTGAAAATAGCATAGGATCTCATAGAAAAGTCATGTTCTTGAATGAAAACCTCGACATCTGATTACATTTACAGTTCCAGTTTAGCATTTGAAACACATCAGAGAAACGTAATGTATATTTCACAAAGTCATAAACGTAGTGGTTGAAAAAAATAGACAGAAAACATAAGAACACACTAATGTAGTGCAGTGATAGGGGGTTTAGGTTTAGCTTTCTGGTGGAAAACTGTAGGGGGTAACTTTGTCGTATGCTTCTCAACAAGTCACTTATCAATCTTTTACCAATGTGTTTGCTTTACTGCTGCCTTAGAATGAATTATTAAGGCCATTCCTCACTTCTGTCTCTCCAGGTGTTCACAAGGTACGGGAAATGTTACATGTTCAATTCTGGACACGATGGTCGGCCTCCGCTCACCACAGTGAAAGGAGGGACAGGAAACGGCTTGGAAATCATGTTGGACATCCAGCAAGATGAGTATCTACCCATCTGGGGAGAGACCGGTAAGTACTGAGGTTTTCCATATTACAAGTCTTCTATGCAAAACAAAAGGTATTCACATTTCTTTGCATCCATAGCAGCTGTTTTATGGGACACATAAGTCAATAATAAAGAGCTTAAAAAGTTTAAAAAATATGCAGCGCTACAAAACTGAATTGAAAATATAAATAGCAAAATTAAGACCTGGGAGCAACCCAGGAGTAATAATGTCCTTAATACAGTCCACCCAAGAAATCCAATGAGGAAAGGAGGTGTACAAATCATGCTAATAATTTGACAATAAAAATTGACGATATTCGGTGCTTCAAAGTGTATCCACCACCTTAAATGGTTGAACACCCTTACCGAAGGTAGGCTAATAGACAGCATATAGGATCAACCTTGGCAGATGAATGTCTGGCAATAGAGATAGATCCACACCCCTCATACATGGACAATGATCACCAATCCAGATATAAGATGCAAACGTCAGAACCTTTCCTCATAACCAGAAGGCCAGGGAAACTCCATCCAAAAAGCAAAGAGATCCGCACATAATAATAACGCATAACCATATGTTTTATTAAAAATTAAGGATACACTCACATGTTCAGAAGCATAACAAAGCAGCAAGGAATTCCAGGTATGACATAACATGATGAAGAGAGTATGGGGCTCACAGTACCCAAAATAATAGAGAGCTAATAATACAAATTTATGTGGGTTTTCAAGCATATGGCTTCTTAGCTATAAAGTGAAATTTAAGACAACTGAGAGGTGGGTTTTCTGGGCTGTAAAGTTTGGATGTTTATCACTAGTATTAGCACAATTTAATGTTCTAAAGAAAAATGAAAAAATAACCTTTATAATACATTTTAAGATCAGAAGCAGTAAGGGACTTCCACACTTGTGACAGCGCTCGGAGACTCAACATTCTTCTAGCCTCAATGGTGCCCAATAGGACTTTGCACATTTGGAGGCATATCTCACCTACTCCTGCTTCTAGTTACTGGATTACATTGATGGGCTTCCATCACAAAATGGGATCTAGGAACAGGAAAGCAGCTCAGTGTGACTTTGTGCCTCCACTAATATGGTGGGTAAGTAGCAGCCACACAGTGTTGTGCAATGGATGAAAAGTAAGACTGGGGAAAATAACCGATGCAGAATGCTCACTGCAAGTGCTATATCATTCACAACTGACTTGCCTTGAACAGTTTAAAGAGAAAGTTACCTGAGTCTAGGTCCACTGTATGTTCCATCTCGCTCAGAAGACATGAAATCATTGTACACGTTGCTTCTAGGAAAATAACTAAATACAATATACTTTTAAAGCTGAACAAGGAACATACATTCCACATTAATAATAATGCTACCAAAAATAGTGTATGCTGTAAATTACCTCTGCCATTGTTCCTGTTTCTTCTTGCTGGAGGCTGCCATTTTGCTGAAGGCCAATGCCCCTGAACAGTAGTAAATCATAAAGCGAAACTAAATCCATCAATTTACCGGTTTAAAAAAAAACATTACATTCCTGGAATACCAGGATTGCTAACTGTCACATTTGCTTGTGTCCTCAACCAAACTGTCAAACCATCAAATGGCTGGTGTCATAACTGATCACACCATGGCAGTTGCAGATCAAACAGAAGCAGCTTCCTTGGCTGTAAAGGATAGGAGGGTTTAATTCCGCTTTAAGGCTGTCAGCAGATCGCCCTCTACAAACTCGTCAGTGCGTAAAAATGAAGAGCAACTGAGCATGTGCAGAGCAGAATGAGATATTACTGGATTTTAAACAGTATAGGTGCTTATTTTTTATGTTTTACATAGATATACCTGCAAAAGGAGCCAGCCTGAAGTGATCTAGCAGCACTTATTTTTCTGACTGAAGTGAACCTGTCAGGTTCATTAATGTCCAAAACTGCTAAGACCTAGTGGTGCTTCCAAGTACCATGACAACCTTCCGATTCATTTTTGTGAACCTGTACTATCCCAAGATTTTTGGCACATCCTGTAGTACTTGGTGGCTGCACTTTCCATTATTAGTTTGATCACTATGTACCTGACAGCTCAGCTTTAAAGTGCAAATGCTAACAGTTCTGATCAGTATCAGTGTTGCTAAATTGACAGCTCGGTCCCACCTTTGCCACCTCAGTGGCCCTAATTTAGACAAAGCTGCATTGTACAAATTCTTGTGTATTACTACTGGCATGCATGCTGTTTTTTTCTGTGGTCTACTGGGACCCTTTGATCGTAAAGTTCATGAATACTGTCAGGTTCCCTCTTATCATTTTGAGTTTGCCAAAGATAACATGTCCAGTCATTGCAGGCTAATTTGGTTGTTAACCCACTAAGTTAAACTTTCACTATCCTCTTGGTTTGTTCATGTAATCTGCCTCTGTGACTGTGCTTTATAATAAAATGCAGCTATATACTTGTTTTCAGAGTGCCGATCAGTGCTCATGTTACCCGCCAGCTCTCTTCTCTCTCTGCCTGACAACTGCAGCGGACGGGGTCAAGGATCCCCACTGACGCCAGTCAGGAGGGGAGGAGGAGAGAGGCGGTGGGTCACATGAGTGCCAATTGGTGCTCTGAAAACAGGTATATAGCTGCATTTTATTATAAGGCACAGTCACAGGGGAAGATTACATGAATAAACCGAGAGGATAGTGTAAATGTAAACCTAATTTGAGCAGCAGGAGGGGAGGGGGCGGCCACAGACAAGGAGCTGACAGGCAGGGAGAGGATGGAGGAGAGCTGTGGATGACGGAGGCACATAAACTGACCGCAGTGTCAGGGGCTCAGCAGCCATGATATATCATGGTCAGTTTACAAAGGGGAGGGCAGAAACTGGCAGGATCAGCCAGGTATTTGAGGTGATACAAGGGAGGGGGGGGGGGTAATGACACAACACAAGCACTGTGCTGTACAACATGCTTTAAAGGAACAGGATCTTCATTTCCTGCCTGCTTGTTTCTAAGGCTGGTGAGTCACTGCTGGAAGGGGGAGCAGAGTTACATAAGAGGGACTTGGGCAACTTCAGTGATTTTGCTGTGAATGTTGAGGATAAATTACTCCACAGTTCCTGCAGCCACAGAGGGCAATGGGGACATGTGTTGAAGCATACTTAGGGCTTGTTAAGGAAATGTAAATAATTAAATGTCCATTGCCTGGCCACATATTCACTTTAAGGGTTTTTTAATGAAGCATAAAACTGATTTAAAGCAAATGACTGTGGAGATTACACTGATAGTGTTGTAAGACATCTTTGCCGTTTATTTTTCCCTCTACTCTTCTTAGCATGTACTATGGCTCTGAGATGATTACTTTGGCTTTTTTTTTTGCCAAGGAGAAGTGTAACACAGTGAAACAGTTTTTATGATATTGCTATTGCTGTCTCTGTTATAGCTCTGTACTTTGATTTGTTACTGGCTCAGCTGTACAAGGTTACAAGAAGTTTCTTAGGGAATATATGTGGTAATGAAAAAGGAGGTGAAGGCCAAGATGCAGGTTGGCAAGCATTGTGTGGAATGTAGACTATTATACTTTCATTGTATGTTTCTCTTAGGATATTAGTAGCTATGTGCGTGGAAGCTGTAGCCATAGAGGAATTTGGAAATAAAAAGCAGCCTGTGCTGTGGCAATTCACAACTAAACAACTTGTAATTGTTTGAATAAACTTCGTATTTTCTATCTCTGATATTTTAATTAAAAGGGCTTTTCTTGCAGAGCTGGAAAGTTATTTTAAAGGACCTCATTTAGCTTGCCTGGCACAGGAAAATGTCAATGCCCACACTCTCAGCAGTCACTTCTCTAAAATAGCTGCCCTCCTAGTGGTTTATATTAGAGAGAACATGACCTGTAGAGGTGGTTGTCAAAATACCTGTTGTGTGTGAAGGATGGAGAGAGCTGTCCAGACTGGCGAAATATCAAAGAATTTCCATCTGTCCTTGGGAAGAACGGATACAGGCCATATATCACATTGAGGAGCTTCTGATCCTTACTGCCATTACACTTGATCATGATCTAGCTGCTTTAATTTGCACATTTTATTTCAATTTATGTCTAATTCCTGATAAACCTAATTCTTATGTGCTGATAGTTTTTCATACGTTGTTCTGTGAGCAATATATTAAAATTAGAGTCACAACTGGGGCTCAGCAGGAATTTTAGTGTTGAGTCTTAAAAAGAAACCTTCCATGTGAAACTAAACCTTTATTCTCCTGTTGGGGAAGGGTTGGGTGCTACTTGCATAAACTTACCAGTATATACAATGTATAATGGATAGCCTAACAATTTGACCCCTTCGTTTATTTATACTCCTACTACTGTTATTATAACCTAGTCAAATAATCTCCCTCGCTCTACTAAAACGGGTTTTCCTAATCAATCATTAAAATATAACTCAAGGCAAAACTTTTTTTTCTTTTTAGTTTTGGATAGAGTTGAGAGGGATTAGAACCCCTGTCAGTTTTTATTACTGCCTGTGTCCCCGTTAGGGAGATTCACTCCCTCTGTTTGTCCCGTTTACCGTGACCATTGAAAGTAAAATAAAATACCACATTTTGGGTTGTCCCCAGAAAAGTAACAGATGGGGAATCTTCCAATGGGGACACTAGTCCTGATGACCTGGGGGTCCCCAAGGAAGTCCCTTAATTTGCAGGGATTTCCTCTCACTTCCTGTTTGGCTATGGGACAGGAAGTGAAGAGAAATCTCCCCAATGGGACACAAATGGTGAAAAAAAAATCTGATATGGGTTATAACACTCCCTTGTGCTATCCAAAATATTTAAAAAAAACCCTTTTGCCTATAGTTCTACTTTAACCTCTTCCCGTCTGCGCCATAGCCCAATGATGGCTACAGCACGGCTCTAAAATGCCGGGAGGCCGTCAATAGACGTCCTCCCCTTCGGCTTGCGCTGGGCGCGCTCCCGCCGGTCGGGCGAACCCGATGTCCACCGGAGACCCACAATCTCCTCACACAGAGCAGGAATGGCAAACCGCCATTGTAAACTCTGTGGTTCCCCATTCTGTGAGGGGGTGCATGCCAGATCTACTGATCCCTGTCACTGGGATCAGTTAGATCTGTTATGTCTCGACCAGCCCCGTCCCCCCACAGTTAGAACAAGCCCAGGGAACACTTTTAACCCCTTCACTGCCTCCTTAGTGTTAACCCCTTCCCTGCCAATGACATTTATACAGTAATCAGTGTCTATTTTTAGATCTGATCACTGTATAAATGTCATTGGTCCCAAAAAAGTGTCAAAAACGTCCGACGTGTCCGCTGCAATTACGCAGTCCCAGTAAAAATCACAGACCACCGCCATTACCAGTAAAAAAATAAAAATTTATAAAAACGTCATAAACCAATGTCCATAGTTTGTAGACGTTATAACTTTTGCGCAACCCAATCAATATACGCCGATTGCAATTTTTTTTACCAAGAATATGTAAAAGAATATATATCAGCCTAAACTGATGAATACTTTTTTTTTATTTTTGGACATTTATTATAGCAAAAAGTAAAAAATATTGTTCTTTTTTCAAAATCGCCGTTCTTTATTCGTTTATAGTGGAAAAAATAAAAACCGCAGAGGTGATCAAATACCACCAAAAGAAAGCTCTATTTGTGGGAAAAAAAGGATGCCAATTTTGTTTGGGTACAATGTCGCACGACCGCACAATTGTCATTCAAAGAGCGATATCGCTGAAAGCAGAAAATCTTTCCGGGCAGGAGGGGGGTTTAAGTGCCCAGTAAGGAAGTGGTTAAGGGAGACATAGGGTCAAAAATGAATTTTGAGATGTATGGGATATACTGCTGCCTACAGGTTAATTGTGCACACACAAAAATCTATTAGTCAGACAGATATAATCCATCCCACCACTACAAAGATTCAGTTCTGCTCTAGTGTTCTAGATGGATGGATGTCTTTTCACCTCATAAAAACATTGTTCTTACCCTTCCTCTTATAAAAAAGGTTATGAGAAATATTCCTAATGGGGACAAAGACTGCAATGAAACCTTGAATAGGATTCTGACTCTTCCATACATTGCTTGTGGACCATACTTGTGAAATGTGTGTTCACTTGTTCTTACAGAGTGTGTTAACAGGCTAACCCCTAGTAACCATAAAGATGGGACCACCAGTTATTTTAATAAAAGCTGTTGACTTTAAAAAATATCAGATGTTAGACTGGTGCTAAATTTTCATTGGCCTTGTAAGAATTTCAAAGTGGCTACGTGTTCAAACTAGACATTATACTTTCCATTTGGACCAGTAATGGACTTGGAAATCACTCTGAAGTCCCAGATATTATGTATCAAAATAGGATGAAATACACTTGTAGGTGATATAAAAGAAAGCTAAAAAGTCAAAAGGAAACTCCATTGTTCACTAAAATATACAACCCCCCCATGCTGATTATGTCCCTTTATATCTTTGGATATATGTATATTAACTGAACTGTACAGGTTGTGGATACAATCACTTTAGATACAATATGTACTAGATGTATATCTGGTTGTTTAAAAGTGTTTTTCATAATTGGAGCCGTGTGTGTTTGTGTGTGTGTATACACTATCCCACAAAAGTGAGTACACCCTCACATTTTTGTAAATATTTTATTTTATTTTATTCTATCTTTTCATGTGACAACACTGAAAAAAATGAAACATTGCTACAATGTAAAGTAGTGAGTGTGCAGCTTGTATAAACATGTAAATTTGCTGTCCCCTCAAAATAACTCAACACGCAGCCATTAATGTCTAAACCGCTGACAACAAAAGTGAGTACACCCCTAAGTGAAAATGTCCACATTGGGCCCCATTAGCCATTTCTCTCCCCGGTGTCATGTGACTCATTAGTGTTACAAGGTCTCTGGTGTGAATGGGGAGCAGGTTGTTGAATTTGGTGTTCTTGCTCTCACTCTCTCATACTGGTCATTGGAAGTTCAACATGGCACCTCATGGCAAAAAACTCTCAGAGGAGCTGAAAAAAAAGAATTGTTTCTCTACATGAAGATGGCCTAGGGTGTAAGAAGATTTCTAAGACCCTGAAACTGAGCTGCAGAATGGTGGCCAAGACCATACAGTGGTTTAACAGGACAGGTTCCACTCAGAACAGGCCTCACCATGGTCAACCAAAGAAGTTGAGTGCACGTGTTCAGCATCATATCCAGAGGTTGTCTTTGGGAAATAGACGTATGAGTGATGCCAGCATTGCTGCAGAGGTTGAATGGGTGTGGGTCAGCCTGTCAGTGCTCAGACCATATGCCGCACAATGCATCAAATTGATCTGCATGGCTGTCGTCCCTGGAGGAAGCCTCTGCTAAAGATAATGCACAAGAAAGCCCACAAACCGTTTTCTGAAGACAAGCAGACTAGGGACATGTATTACTGGAACTAATGAGACCAAGATAAACTTATTTGGTTCAGATTGTGTCAAGCGTGTGTGGTGGCAACCAGGTGAGGAGTACAAAGACAAGTGTGTCTTGCCTACAGTCAAGCATGGTGGTGGAAGGGTCATGGTCTGAGGCTGCATGAGTGCTGCCGGCACTGGGGAGCTACAGTTCATTGGGGGGAACCATGAATGCCAACATGTACTGTGACATACTGAAGCAGAGCATGCTCCCCTCCCTTTGGAGACTGGGCCACAGGGCAGTATTCGAACATAACGACCCCAAACACACCTCCAAGACGACCACTGCCTTGCTAAAGAAGGTGAGGGTAAAGGTGATGGACTGGCCAAGCATGTCTCCAGACCCAAAACCTATTTAGCATCTGTGGGGCATCCTCAAATGGAAGGTGGAGGAGCGCAGGGTCTCTAACATCCACCAGCTCTGTGATGTTGTCATGGAGGAGTGGAAGAGGACTCCAGTGGCAACCTGTGAAGCTCTGATGACTCCATGTCCAAGAGGGTTAAGGCAGTGCTGGAAAATAAGGTTGGCCACACAAATCATTGACACTTTGGGCCCAATTTGGACATTTTCACTTAGGGGTGTACTCGCTTTTGTTGCCAGTGGTTTAGACATTAATGGCTGTGGGTTGAGTTATTTTGAGGGGACAACAACTTTACACTGTTATACAAGCTGTACACTCACTACTTTACATTGTAGCAAAGTGTAATTTCTTCAGTGTTGTCACATGAAAAGATAGAATAAAATATTTACAAAAATGTGAGGGGTGTACTCACTTTTGTGAGACACTGTATATGCCAGGGGTTTTAGTATATGATACAGGGTTTTGGTAATGAATCATTTTTGTGTTCCCTTGTTTACCTTCACCAATATTGTCTAAGCACAACAATTCAGGTATCGGGTATCCTAGATCAGTGTTTCTCAACCCTGTCCTCAAGTACCCCCACCAGGCCATGTTTGCAGGTTTACCTTTATCTTGCAAAGGTGCTTTCAATCAGATTCAGTGGCTTGGTATTTTGGACAGCTATTTTAAGAGAAATTCCCATAACCTGGCCTGTTGGGGATACTTGAGGACAGAGTTGAGAACCACTGTCCTAGGTCACCTAAAGTCCGGTTGTTGACAATTTGTCTGACCTCACACATTGAGTGGAATTTACTAAGACTGGAACAGACAGAATCTGGAGCAGTTTTGAATTGCAACCAATCAGAGTTTAGCTTTTATTTTCAAAGCTTAACTGAACAAGCTGAGGTTAGAAGCTGTTCCGCATTTTGTCTGCTCCAGTTTTAGTACATCCAACTTCCACCCCCCGGTGAACCTAGACAGCCCCAAGACTCTGCTGCTTTGTTCCACACCCTCCCGCCGACTCCTTTCTGGGCTTCTCCTGTCCAATCGGAGACGCTGGAACCGATCCGACCGGTGGCATCTCATGGACTGAATAGAGAGGAAGGAACTCATATTGTTTCTCCCTGTCTGTGAGAACAGAAGACAGAAGCAACAAGGATTCCGTGTAAAATAAAGCAGAGACAGAGACGCCTTCTAAGTGTAGACAGTAGTTACATTTAATGGAGCAAAGGATTAAAAACACTCACATGCAGGTAAGCAAAAGCTAGCATGTCAGGAAAGTCCTGCAGCGTGGAGTCTCTGTGCGCGCTCGTCCGGGCAGCGATCCGCTTGTATCTCCTGTGGAAGCCGTCCACCGGCTCAGTGTGTGATAGAGTCTGTCTACACTTAGAAAGCGTCTCTGTCTCTGCTTTTTTTACACGGAATCCTTGTTACTTCTGGTTTCTGTTCTTACAGACCGGGAGAAACAACATGAGTCCCTTCCTCTCTGTTCAGTCCATGAGATGCCACCGGTTGGAGCAGTCCCGGACTCCCCGATTGGACAGGAGAGGCCCAGAAATGGAACTACTGTCTACATTTAGAAGGCACCTCTGTCTCTGTTTTTTTTTACATGGTTTGGAGTGTGCTTCTGCTTCCCTCAGGAGGCCTGCCCTGAGTTGTGGACTGTCTACCATCTTTGCTGGATACTACCATCTGCTTCACCTATTGCAAGATCCCCCCTCTAGGTTCTATGTCAACCTCTTCCCACCCAGAGGCTCATGGTTCCTAGCATCAGCAATCATAGTTTGCACCATAACCGTCCTTGTTGTCAAACAAGGATTCCGTCACTTCTGGTTTTGGTCTGAACGAGTCATTACCGGATCGTACAAGCATTTGATCAAAACAATTTCCCTTTGATCAGATGCTCTGGAGGCCAGAGGAGACATCTGGTGTCTAATAGACCCCAGATCTCTATATAAAGAGGGCCTGTCATAGCCCATGCTATCACAAGAGATATTCATCCCTTGTGTATCAATAAAGTTGATAAAGTGTAAAAAAAATGTTTTAAAGAAAATAACAAACTGAAAAAGAATACGTTTTGCACCCCCCGTGCTCACCTGCAAATGTGAATGCATATATAAGTCTGCATACATAATGTAAATGTTGATAGCACTACACATGTAAGGTATTGCCGCAAACGTCAGAAAAAGAGCAATCATTTTACCTTCTGACCTTTTTGTAACTCTGAACTGGTAACCTGTAAATGCTTTTAAAGTGTCGCCCATGGAGATTTTTAGGTATCATAGTGTTGGGCCGTTCCACGGGCGTACGCAATTTTAAAGCATGATATGTTTGGTACTTAATTACTAAATACCATCATCTTTTTATATTTGACCAAACACTTGTGAATTATATTGTGTTTGTGTGCACTAAAATGCATTACATTGTATTTTTTTTCCAAAAACAAAAACTGCTGCACAAATACCGTGTAACTTAAAAAATTGCAACGCCCACCACTTTATTCTCTAGGTCCTCTAGTTAACGAAAATGATGTTTATAATGTTTGGGGGTTCTAAGTAATTCTCTAGCAAAAAAAATGATGATTTTTCTTGTATGACAGAAATGTCAAAATTGGCCTGGGTGGCAAGTGGTTAAGGCCCTGGTCACATACTGCAGTGGAAAAATGCTGGCGACCGCAAAGACACATAGAAAAAAAAAGTGTTTTCTATGTGTCCTGTTCCCACCACAATGCTGGTGTCATGTGCATTAAAATGCTTTTTTAACGCAACACACAAAAAATGCATATAAATGTTCAACGTAATGCAAGTTTGTTAAGGGAAAAAAAAGCTTTTCATTATTTTGCCACTTACAAGGACACTTATGGCAGCCATCTTAGAGGGGAATAAAGAGTGTGCAGTAAGTGAGGTGTCTCAATGGCAGGATTTATAAAAATAGATTAGTGACATTGTAAATCTGGGTATAATGTCCAAAACTGCACATTACACTTAAGTTGTGTGAGCAATGGATGCACTCAAAAGGGCTGTTTGTCTTGCCCCAATCTCCTCAATGTAGCAAGCTCACAGTGATTATGGCTGTAATGCTAGACACCCCATTTGCCAATGCCTCTCCAAAACAAAAATGTGTTAATCTCCGTCTCTCTATTTTTCTCCACCATTCCTTCTCTCAACGTACAAACAGTAAAAGGTTGTGATGCCAAAGGAAATAACCTGCAAAATGCATAGCATTTTAACGCCCATAAAACCACGTGTCAACCTGTTAAAATGCACATCAGCGCACATAAAAATGCACATCCATTTTTCAAGCACTTTTATGCTATTTAAGCACATTTATGTGTGAACAGGCACTTAGAGCTCAATATATACTCAGCCATTATTTATTGAAAATAACAAACTCGTTTCATGTGCAGTCTCTCTCCTGAGACTCTTGTAAGCTGCAAAGCCGCCAGTTACAGTAGGGTTAGGCTGATTCCAGCAGGTATTTTTTTTCTTCACACATTGGGCTCAATGCAAGTACAAATTGCCCATAGCAGCACATAGGGTGCCTGAGGGACAAAACAAAGATAAAAGCCATCAAAAGGTGATGAAAAGTGTGTGTGTGTGTGTGTGTGTGTGTGTGTGCATAATATATACAGATGGCCAAAAAAAAGATAGGTGTGAGCTTGCAGTCACTAACAAACCCATTGCCACAGTTTCAGAGAGCAGCATACACAATACATGTGGACAAATGGAAAATATATAAGCACCATTTGGAAAATGACAGGTTGTAAATTGGAAAACTGATGTCACTGGAGATTAAATGTATGGCTTCGCAAGTAATAGGCATGGGCTCAAGTCAGTTTTCTCTTGTCTGAACTGAACCTGATCAACCTTTCACCTTGCAGTGTATTGAAAACCTTGGGTCACTCTTGGCGGATCTCCAGGGTGATTTGTAAAGCAATAAACTGCAAACTCTTCTGCACGCTAGTACCCCGCTCCAGCAGCCCTCCCAGATAGTCACACTGAAAGCCTTCATTAGGAAAGCCATTATTATGAATTTACCATACAACTTGGCATAGCAAAACATAAAATGAGTTTCTTAGAAAAAAGCTGCTTATGATACATGTATAATAGATATTATGCCGCCAGCATGAGCATGTTTTATGCAGCAGTTTGAAGAACAGGCTTAGTTATTTTTGCTAAAAGGTAATTGTTCTGCTTGGACCTTAGAAGAAGGCGGTGCACGCTGAAAGCTTGTCCTGAAAACTTAAGAGAACTGTGCAAATGAATTAAAAAAAAAGGATCACAGATGGTACTCAACTGTGTTGCTATTGATAAAATAAGTACTTACAGGCTTGTTATGATGAACAGTAAAATGCAATAACCCATAACATCCAAGAATGACAATGTGCAGAGTTCAGTGATCAATATACTAGTAGAAGATGAGTAGTCATTGGATCATCCAGTAACTATTCATCTTCTACTAATATATTGATCACTGAACTTTGCACGTTGTCATGCTTTACACTGTTTTATAGATTGCACCTTTTATTATTGATGTCATTATAGTAAAACTAAAGCTAGTCATAGACTTCTCTTGTTCAGGCCACCAGCTGAATGAGAGAAATCTAATGGGTTCATCCATCCAAGCTAAACAGGAAATCTTCCCTGACAGCTATTGTATTTGTTCATGGCCTGCACCTACAGCTAACAGAATACCTGAACAGTGACTGAATCGGATTGGTTGGATGCGGTGACTGGCTGATCATTTTCCACCCAACTCCTTTAACAAAAGTCAACTGAAAATTCTAACTTCGTCAGGAGATGCCAACAGGGCCACTACCAACTTTTGGCCAATTAATACCTATTTCTGAGCCATCTATGGCAGCCTTTACCTTTGTCATTCTTAGGTATATGGTCATTTATAGTTGTGAAACTCTATGCTCAATATAAGACCTAAACATGCCCTTCTATATTAAAGTCCAGTATGCTGTATATATCTGATCTTAAAGCGTTTGTGCTGTGTAATTTGTCCTCCTGTAACACCCAAAAACCTGACTGATCCTGCCTGGCTATACCCTCCCCTCTGTAAACTGACCACAATATATCTGCTGCAGTATGGCTGCTGAGCCCTACACAGACACAGTGGTCAGCTTACATGACTCCATCATCTGCAGCCCTGCTCTGTCCTCTCCTCCATCCTCTCCCTTCCTGCCAGACTGCTTGTGTCAGTGTCTGCCCCCTCCGCTCCTGCTGCTCTCATAATTACTATAAAATCCTCCCATCTCCTCTGTAATATAACAATAAGTGCCCCTGTGCCTGTGCTATATAAAAACATATGCTGATCTGTACCTATATCACAGTGGCTCCTGGCGATCATGTGACTCTCTCGCCTCTCTTCTCACCCTCCCCGTCTGAATGTCATCGGGAGTGTTAAGGCCCCGCCCGCTGGAGCTGTCAGCTGGGCAGAGGAGAGAGCTGAGGAGTCACGTGATCGCCGGGAGCCACTGTGATATAGGTACAGATCAGGATATGTTTTATATAACACAGGGACACATATAGTTATGTTACAGAGGGGATGGGAGGATTTTATAGAAGTGGCTTAATAGCCACTTTAACCTTTTGTAGAAGTACTACATATGGCTCAGAGTAGAAAAAACGGCATACATTATTCTCACATTATGCCTATATCAAAACACACAGTAACTGCAAACAAACAGTGCTGGGTTATCTTACTGGGAAGCCCAGCATGCTTTGCAGATAGTGTCATGAATGCTCTCTTTAATAAAAGTTTCTGAAAATGTTATTTTAAAAAAAGTAAAATGATATCAAACCGTTTATAACTGTGTTAATTTAAAAATAAAATAGGCTCAAACAATTACAATTTCCCCTTTATACCCTGTTGACACCAATTTGTGGAGTAGTTAAATGAAACTGCACATCATATGCAAGAACACATCTGTGTTATTATAGTCAATGACACAAAGGCTTCTGGGGTTTGAAAAAAAATGCATTAGCAGACAATACCAAGATAAGAACAGTGGCATTGACTGTAATGTAATAATCATAATCGTACATTCTGTGTGCAATTTCACTTGTAAAGCAAATCCAGGCAACAAGCAAAATCAATCTTTAAACTTCTAATGGTTCCCAGGAAACATTGCTGCTCTCTGTTTTAGGAGAACCAGTTACCAACGGATATCTGTAAAATGTCGAATCACCTGTTTTAATAGTGCAGCCTTGCTCACAGAAATCTCATATTTTAATTATTTGCTTGTATTCTTTCCCTGTCAGGACAGAAGTGTGAGTCATCCCAATTCTATCTAAGCTCAGTACTGGTAACAAATGCTCAAGCTGTCATTTATGAACTGCTTACAAAAAAGTGTATGTACTGTATAGCATTTTTTTTTTTACATTCGGTAGGGAGAGGCTGAAAACTCTTCACCAAGATATGTTTTTGCTCTCTGTACTATTGGGGAAATTTTCCTCCATTTCCTGTCGCAGAGGCACAACATGTGTCCCCATTGGAATATTTCATTTACCTTTTATTCTGGGGATAAGTCTTAAATTTTTGGCTTTACCCTCACCTTCTTTCTTTGTGACAGCAGAGTGGTGAATCTCCCCAGTGGGGACATAGACCGCAATTAAAACTTTACAAATCCTCTAACACGTCCCCATTCTATCCAAAACAACCCCCCCCCCCCCAAAGTTTCACCAAGAGCTACTCAGACATAGAGTCACGTGTTAGCCCTGAGCTCAGGCAGGAAACAAATCAGATTTTATTGGGCCTGACACTGAACTGACATTTCTGCTTTTGCACGGAGAATATTCGTGAATAACAGCACATACAGCTATCCCTAAATAGACAAAGAACTATTAAAACAAAATGGGTAGAGATCCAGATTATTGCAAATCTCCTTTCCTTATTGTTTCTCCTTAAAGTAATAGTAAAGGATTTTTTTAAAAATGGTTTTGCACAGAGCAGCTCCTATCCTCCTCTTCTCGGGTCCCCTGCCAGTGTTTTGGGCTCCTACCCCCATTCAAGTGCCCCCATAGCAAGCGGCTTGCTATGAAGGCACTTGTGCAGGCTCGATCCCAAGCCAGGCTCTGTGTGTCCATTGACACACACAGGACAGCTGAGCCCCACCCCTGCTCCCTCCTCCTGAGCTAATGAGGAGAGAGAGAGAGCGAGGAGAGCCGCCTCTCGTATGTGTACATTGCTGGATCGAGATTGCGCTTGGCTAAGTATTGGGGGGGGGGGGGGTGGGGAAGGCTGCACACAGAAGGTTTTTTTTCCCATTCATGCATAGAATTCATGAAAGTAAAACACCTTCGGCCTTTAGAACCACTTTCATTTAATAAGGGCACTGTATTCACTTTTACATCTTGTGTCTCGTTTCCAGGGTGCTTTGCTTACAGATTGAGCAGGGTCTCCTTTAGACTATAAATTCTACATTTTTTTCCTGCTTCTTGCGCTCCCTTCTGGCATAAAATCAATATTCAGTTTGTGTTCACAACTGATGTTTGCAGTCAGCATAAGCAAATTTAGATTAAAAACTGATCTCTAAAAAACAGGCTTTTTACAGCACCTCCCATCCCCACCCTTTGAAGTGAAGTAAATTCCATGTACAGAACAAATCATTTTCTTACTATGCTTTAGCATTGCATATCCTTTGAGTAGTCTTAGGCTTTATTTCCACAAGGCTACATATGTTCTGCATGTTTGTGTAGCTGTCTGCTAGGAAATGAGAGTTTTCACATTGGTGGCTGGTAAAAAGAGAGGCGGCTGAGGCGCTGGTTTACCACCCTGTGGCCACCCACTGAGATTTCAACATTACAGCCCAGCAGGGGTGTACCCATGCTGCTTTGCGGCCATGGCATTTTTAACTGTCATGGCACTGCCCGTCAAACTTGCTAAATGCTTGGCTCGCAGTTGCAGTGAGATCCCACAAAATTGCACAATCCACAAGTTAAAAAAAAATAAGTAAAATAATAAAAAAACAAACATAAAAACAGACATCAGGAGGCAGAAGTAGCCCCTTCTGAGCCATCTGCCAACCACCACTATAACACCCTCTAAAAAGTGATCTAGCAAAGATTGCTTTCCAAAGGCGGAAAGCATTACCACCTGTCTGAAAGAGCCCTAACTTACATTTCAAAATGTTTCTGCACCCTGACTGTTGTATAACTTATCATTTGATATTTTCTTTTATTGGTTCCATCCTTTGTCTTTTAATCACATGTGCCATAGCACTGAACATAAAGTTATGAATCTGAACCGTTATATGTATTAAAGGAAGACATCTCTCCTTCATGCTCTGTTTGAGACAAAGCAGTACCTACAAACATTGATTAAAAAATCCAACAAATGTAGTCAATTGTGATAAGGTAGCTTTGGAAGGCAGTTCAGAGAGAACCTTGCTGTGGTCTGTGTGGAATTAAAAAAGGTGAACTTGCTGTGATTTATACGGAATTCCAACAAACTTTATTTGTGTTATTTGCCATATCTAAAAGTGAATATTTGTTAAAGCTGAACTAATCTGTATCTGAGAACCACAAACTGAAAAACTGTATTAAATTCACGTTTAATATAAAGCAGAAACCCCCCATCCTTCCATGTCTGCATCCTTTATTTGATTTTGGAATCACTTTGAAAAACACTCCTAGCATTTCTGGCTACAGCCATCTTGAGTAAGGGCAGATGATTCATATAGCATTTACTTCCTGGGATCCATCTGCCCTCAGCTCAGGCATGCAGACAGGAGGGTGTGCTTAGGTGAGAAAGATCCTCCTCCCCTCCAGATGAAAAAAAAATGCCCATGAAGACTCCTGGGATGTATGATGCCATTTTGGCCTTGGCCAGAAACCAGGAAACAACTGAATAAATGTAAAAAAAATCTGCTTATGCTAGCAGTGTAAGATTACACACAAGGATTAAAATAGTGAATGTTGATTGACAGTTCTATGTTATGTGTTTTCCCAATAGTGATTCAGGTGTCTATGTTCTATCTATGAGCTATGTTATTATCATATATTTAGTGATTGAGTTCTCCAGAGATCTTTCACAAGTCTTATGTTTACAAAAGGAACCAATGAATGACAGGCTGACAGAGATTGCGTTTATATATGTTACTTATTAACGTTTGCGATATTGATTTACCATTTAATTTTTCGATATGTTCAAGGTTTCAAAACGCTGGCAATTTTAAATAGTTTTCAAAACTCCCACGGCGCAAATGCAAATCTCATGCGGCACACTACTGTGCCACATACACTGTTTGAGAATCACTGTCCTATGGTATCCAAACAGGTTTAGAATCCAACCAGGATTATCTAGGTGCCGGTAGACAATAGAATCAAACACAGTAGGGATATTTGCAAAAACTGGAGAGTGCAAAAACTGGTGCATCTTCATAGAAACCAATCAGTGTCCAGGTTTTATTGTCAAAGATTAACTGAACAAACTGAAGCTAGAAGCTGATTGGCTACCATGCACAGCTGCATCAAATTCTAAGTGATTTAGTTTTAATAAATCTCCCCACGTATTTTTTGTAACATACATTCCAATAAAGCGGTAGTAAACACTACTTGCACCTACAGGTAAGTTTATAATAAAGCTTGACATCGCCGGCGCACTGCGCTCTGAAGGAATGGCATGCTGTCCCTTCAGAGTGCTGTGCTGCCACCATGGCTCCTGTGTGCATGTGCGAGAACGACATGATCTCGGCTCAGCCATTCAAACAGCCAGAGCCCGCAAACCCAGAAGGAAGACTGGGTGAAAATGAAAGCCCTGTCAGCGGTGACAGCACGCTGCTGGAGGCCTTTTCTTTTAAGGTCAGCCTCTCATAAAGTGCTAGTTTGCGATGCATATAAGCACATTATGACGCTAACTTGCAGGAGGAAAGTTTTCCTTTTTTTCTTTTTTTTTTTTGTGCCTTTTTTTACTGCTTTAAGATGCATTCTATCAATAATAACAGTGCTATCAGTAAGCATAATACAATTATAAAAATATAGAACAGAAAACAATAAAATATGTGAAACTTGCATCAAAAATTAAAGTAAATAATGCATTATTAAAATAAAATGTGTACTTGCATAGAATATACTATAATTTCCATTTAAAGAGCTATTGTGAAGCTACTGCCAATACTGTCGCTGTGTAATAAATGTTCCTTAAAACAAACTAATCTAACTAGAAGGCTTCATGCACACATGGCGTTAAAAAACATCCTAAAAACATCAGTAGCTTATCGGTGATTTTTTCAGCTTTTACCAGCGTTATATTACCGGCGTTTTTGTAAGTTTTTTCACATTTTTTCACGTTTTTAACCACTTCCCGACCAGCACCGTAAATAGGCGGCGGTCGGGTTTGAACGGCTCTACCGGGACATAGCCTGCACCTGCAGGCTATATCCCGGTATCATTTTTTAGAGCTGGCAGTCGGCTATCCAGGGGTAACGACGCTCGATCGTTACCCCAGGGGGCGGGAGGGGACACCCCCCGCCGCCCACCGCCGCTGTTCTCCGGCCTCCCGTCCCACCGTGAGACCGGAGCGACGATCCGGCGTGTCCGCCGGCTGGAAGGAGACCTGACAGAAGCCGCAATCGGCTTTGATCGGGTCTCCTTCGGCAAATTCCGGAAGCAACGTCACTTCCGGTTTGCTCGGCGGCTAACAGCGCCAATTTTAAAAAAATGACAGTATTCAGAATCGCTGTTTTAGGCAATCTGAATACTGTGACGTGCAATGGAAGGATGAGGGGTCTTTTAGACCCCCCAACCCTCCAAAAAGAGTACCTGTCACCATATATTACTATCACAAGGATGTTTACATTCCTTGTGATAGCAATAAAAGTGATCAGATTTTTTTTTTAAAGGAACAGTGCTAAAAATAAATTAATACAATTAAAAAAAAAAAAAAAAAAGATTTAAATCGCCACCGCCCCCGCCAGCTCGCGCAGCAAAGAAAACGCATAGGTAAGTCGCGCCCACATATGAAAACGGTGTTCAAACCACACATGTGAGGTATCGCCACGATCGCCAGAGTGTGAGCAATCATTCTAGCAAAAGACCTCCTCTACACCTCTAACCTGGTAACCGTAAAAAATTTTAAAGCATCGCCTATGGAACTTTTTTAATACCGGACTTTGTCGCCATTCCGCGAGTGCGCGCAATTTTCAACTGTGTCATGTATGGCATGTATTTACTCGGCGTAACATCCTCTTTCACAATATGCAAAAAATTGGGCTAACTTTACTGTTATCTTATTTTTTAACTCAAAAAAGTAAAATTGTTCCAAAAAAATCGCGCTTGAAAGACCGCTGCGCGAATACCGTGTGACAAAAAGTATTGCAACAATCGCCATTTTATTCTCTAGGGTGTTTGAAAAAAAATATATAAAAAATATAATGTTTGGGGGTTCTAAGTAGTTTTCTAGCAAAAAAAGTTTTTAGCTTGTGACCACCAAATGTAAAAAAGTGGCCCGGTAGGTAAGTGGTTAAAGGGCCAGCTTTTTTTTTTTTCTCAATTGATCTAAAACATTGGGGATCTGCATTTTTGCACGTTTTTGAGCGTTTAAACATTTTTACAGCTGATAAACGTCTCTCAGAACCCTCTGGTCTTGGGTTTTTTTCACAGCTCAAAAACGTCACTGCTAAAAACTGCTGATAACAACCTATGCGTGCATAAAAACATAGGATAACATGATGGGGAGTTTATTGACTGTAGAAAAAAATGTTTGCAGCTAAAAACAGGCGCTGTAAAACAGTCAAAAAATGTCCTGTGTGCCTAAGATGAAGTACAGAATTGTGTGACTGAATTTATAAGTCTGTAACATTTGTACTGGGCAAACCATAACTATGAAGATGTGCTTCATTACAATGACTGAACATGGAAGGGCTGTAGCCATCATTCCATTAAACTTTTAATGATCAGCATGTTTAAAGCTGATCTCCATGTTTACTATAACTTTTTCAATAGTTCATTTGGACCAAATGTGTACTACAGTAAACATGGAAATCAGCTTTAAAGTTGAAGTTGCTGTCGGCCCTCTTGGGTGACCTGATTGGCACATTAATGTAATGGAAAGTCTTACTGGGCATGTGGGAGGAGGTGGGGACCAAGAACCAACCTAAAGTCTATCTACTTCCTCGATTTGTGTTATTAGCCTACCTTAAAGGATGACAGTGTCAGTCAGTAGGGCAATGGATGGTGTCAGTCAGTAGGGCAGTGGACTGTGCCAGTAGTTTTTTTTATTTATTTTTTAATAATTTTTCTTAGGAGCCCCACTGGGGGGACTTTTGTGAAATATGTCTCAATTTTGAGACAGTGAAAAGGACTGAGGACAAAGGTTCCCCAGTCTTTTTTCCTGCAGCCTCAGCTGCATTGGACAATAAATGAATGGGAAGTGCTCTGTTGCTGAGCAGCTTCTTGTTCATTCACAAACTGAAGAATAGTAAAGACAGTTCATTATGCTTCAGTTATTAGCAACTGGCAGAAGAGGAGGGAGGGGGGGGACACGGAGAAGACCGGGGCAGCAGAAAGAGGAGGGTCGGTGGGGCAGCATTTACTAGAACCGATTGGCTGCGATTTCCTACTGCAGCTGCTGAATGCGGCGAGGGAGAGAATGAGAAGCTGGCATTCAGTGGCTGCAGGAGGAAAATGCAGCCGATCAATTCTAGTAAATGCCACCCCTTCCTCTCCAGGTATGACAGGGCGGCGGCAGGGACCCCCTGGAGCATTGGGAAGGCAGCGCCCGTGGCACCGCCCCCCCCTTCCCCCGCCAATGACAAATGTCACATCTAGTAACAAATGATATGCCTTTTTTCTCCTAATGTAAAAACAGAAGCCCCCTCCTGGTAATGTCAGATTCCCCCACTCAGCCCCCCCCCCCCCCCTGCTGCTGGACCTAATAATTTTTGGGGATTTTTCTGTCAGTGTCAGCAGATGCTGTGGAGAGGGATGAGGGACACTGTGTCTGTTCCTGGCTGTCAGTGTTGTGAGGTGAGAAGAGTAGAGGGTCCCTGATAGGTGGCACAAACCTGAGCAGCGTCTTTCTCTAATAACAGGCAGCACACTCCTCCTCCTGCCTCTCTCAGCCATGTGACAGTCTGGTGTCCATCCCTCCCAGTTGTCAGCACCAACACTTCCTCACCCTTCTTGGACTGATCGCACCCCATTCTCCTCTCTACTTCATTTGGGAAATAGCGTGCCTAAGCTCAAAACGTCTCCCCTGCCAATAAGAGTGGAGGGGTGTGGAACCAAAGGCAAGGTGGAATGCCAAGTAGTGGAGCAAGCATTCCACCACTTTACTGTGGGACACAAGATGCAGGGACACTGCAGGATCCGAGATGGTTGAGGGGACTCTTGATGCTACTCCCATGCCTGAGGGTTAATTGGGAGTGGTAGCTCTCACCCTGTTCCGCCCAGCTCTCACTCTGACAGCACTGGGGAGGAGAAGTTTAGTCCAGGATTGGCAATGCAGAGACATGATCTGCCTGGCACCTGGCCACAGTCGACTGGTAGATTGTGATCAATGGGTTGCTGACCCTGGTCAAAGAGTGATAAGCAAGCATTTCCAATGCAAGTTTTCAAAAAAGTATTAAAGCTGAAATTGGAGCTAATCAAATATTGTCTAAATACAAGATTGTAGCGCCTTTTGTGTATTTCCTACAGATTGGTGCCTTAGTCCAGCATGAAACAACTCCTGAACTTCACTTCTGCCCAGGAGTTAGCTGCAAGAAAGGCCAGTCAGTACTGCTCTCTCTCCTTGTTCAGGGTGACTGGTCTTGTATTGCCTTCCTGGTAGTTTTTTTTTTTGCAGGTAGATTATAGTGGGGGAATCCACTGGGTTCCACCCACAGTTCTGCTCTCTGTGTTGGCTGTGAATATCTCAGTGATGCTGTCACCACCGTTATCAAAAAGTGGGTTTGCAAAGGAATCCATGCACACAAAATGGATTTATATCCTTTGTGGCTACTGAGGCATATATTTAAAGGAAAAAGTATATACCTTTAATTCAAGAAATGCTATTTAACTCTCTTTAATTGTAAATACAGCTGGAAGGCTATATTTCTCCTACACCCTGCTAGACAGAGCTGGAGAGGATGGGAGGAACCGAGCAGGGCCTCTGCATACTTTCCCTAAACTCCTGCAGATAGAGCAAAGCTTTATCTGCAGGAGATTAAGCTAAAGGGCTGTGGGCAGAATTAATCCTGGCTATCCACTGATAGGGTTATCAATGGTGCAAGTATCTAATCAGCTACAACAATGATCCAGTGGATTCACTACAGAAGATCAGTGTTGTCACCCAATCAAAGTGAGCGCCTATCTAATTGTACTCCTGGCAGGACCAACAGGTATTTACAAATGTTTAAGGGAATACTTTGAAAAAGCAGTGAGCCTCATATGTGATTGTATTTAATTTGAACTTTGTTTTAATTTAAACTACAGGGTTAATATTTGGCAATTCCAACAGCCCAGATTTAGAGACTAAGCAGTATGTGGGAACTACTGCTTCATGATGGCAGATTGCAATGTTGGATTCACCTACAGGTTTTCCATAGAAAATGCATATATCATTTTCTCTACCCCTTGTCCTAAAGTACCCCTGCTTATCCCTTCACAGTGTTACAGCCTTTAGGGAAACCATTGTTGCAGTCCATCTGTATCCCTTGAACTTTCTATAGAATCAAGTGGAAAGATCTGGGGGAGGAGTTGGTACTTTGGTATTTCTCAGGATAGAGGTTCTTGACAGGGTAGTATTGTCACCCAGTTCCAGTCATTCCAGTGTTTATCCCTTTTACTGCCTCAGATATAAAGGTGTTATGGCTTGCAGCAGGCCGGCTCGGTGACCCTTATCCCCATCTGCATTTGGTAGGACTGTAAGCTAAGCAACCCCACTGCACTGTGGATTGTCCATTACCTGTGCATGTGTGAAGCCAGCCTCAAGGTTTTTGCTTAAATTGCTTATTTAGAGTTTTGCATTTCTCAGATTTTTTTTCCCCAAAAAGGCACAATTTAAAAACTACAAATATCTGTTTTTTTATTAACTCAGTATGGTTTTGTCATTTAGATTTATTAAAAGGTTTGTACGTTGTGTTGTGTTTGTATGTGCTTATAATGGTTTTAGTGTATTTATATTGAAAATATAGATTTGATAAATGTTAGCAGAACTGTTATGGGGCGTTCAAAATCAATAGCACTATATTCAACTCTACGATTTACTGTTTTGGTATGACTCAATTATTTTTTTGTCTATAAACATCAAAAATTTAACACGGAAAAACCCCTTTTTTTTAGACTCTTTACGTTTTGAGATTTATTCGTTAAATTCGTTTTTGGAACTCCGACCGAAGTGTGTACGTGTCCATTACCTGTTAGGTGTCACGTCACCCCAACGAATCGAATGTCAGGATGGTTTACGTCTACCCCTATTCCCAGTGGCTCGGCCGGACGACGTTCGGTATTGTGGAAATATAGACTCCGT
>BLSH010063816.1:1125440-1162327 GCA_018402905.1 Glandirana rugosa
GCATGTTAGACACTGTGGTTTCTTACACTGAAACATTCCTACTAGTGGAACTAGGCAGAGTTGATTTGGGCCTGTTCTCTGAGGTTGTTTGAGCTTACTAGGTGCTATTTTGCTCTTTATATTTCTTGCTTTCCGGTATGAAATTTTCGGTCTTTGGGATATGACAGTTTTGAGGTGTGGGTCCTCTAGTAAGATGGGCCAGTGTCTCTCCAGGATTTTTTACATCTTCTTGTAGCGGCTGTGGAATTGGGTGGTAAATCGGACAGAAGATGATGCTTCATTCTGGTGGGAGTCTTTTGGGTTGGTGGGGAGTGACTTACATTCAAGGTATGCCTGTTGTACAAGGTCTGTTGGAAATCCCTTTTCAACGAATTTTTTGATGAGAGGTTGAGAGGTGTGCTTGTTTTTTCACTGCTCAATGTCAATTAGATGTTAAAAGTCTGCTATTACAAAATTCACATTAAACACATTGGGGTTCATTTACGAAAGGCGAATATACTGTGCAATTGCTCCAATGCTTAGTAAATGGGCTCAACCAATCACATGCAAGGAAATTAAAAAAAACACAGCATTTTGGTTTGCACATGATTGGATGATGGAAATCACCAGCGCTTTTCCTCATTTCAGAATTTCTCCTCAGATCTAGAGCAAATGCACTTCTATGTGCACTAGCAGTGCACATTATATTTGCCTTTAATAAATCAACCTCCATGTATATTACACGGTTTTCAGGATAGCATTAATGTGCATGGTTAACTTGTAAACATCCCATTCATTTTAAAATATAAACACAAGGCAAGCCAGTTATGTGTGTGTATATAAAAAAAAAACATTGTAAATACATTTTTTTGTTTTTTCTTATAAGTTATCACATAACCTCTGTTCTCTGCTGCATAAGGTGTTTAGAGAGATGGGGGTGTAGACTGCAGGGGGGCATGTCAGCACGAGGCAGGGACACAGCGACGCACTGATCTTCCCAATGAAGAGCAGTGAAAGGGGGGGGGGGCGTGTCAGCACAAGCCTGATCGTTGGAGGACAGGCAGGCTTTTCTCCCAGCACAGCTAGAAAACTGACCATGCCGGGATGGATGTACTTCTATGCCTGGCGTGTTCAGTTTGAAATAGGAGAGCAGGGGGACTAGCGGGGATGTACATGGTACAACAGAGATCTGAGAATTTTGACATTTTTCAGTAATATAAACTTTAACAGTTAATTGATTAATTGTACTTGTTGTCTAAGACTGCTCTTTAGCTTTCCTTTGCAGAATTTGTTATTTACAAAGTGCACTAAGGGCCTATTAAAGTTTTTTTTTTTTTTTTTTTTGTCATACTGGACAGAACAATCCAAACGTCTACTGGTAGTGCTTAACCACTTGCCGACCGCCGATCGGCATCTGACGGCGGCAAAGTGGCTCGTTCCCGCAAATCGCCGTCATACAACGGCGGCTGCGGGAACGTGTATAGTGAGCGCGCGCGCGCCGCCGGAGGCGCGCCCGCGCGCTCACTGTGTCCAGGGGGGGCCAGGGAGCGGGTGCAGCGGCTTCGATTGCCGCCGGCCACCCGCGATGCCCCCCCCCGGAGCGAATGAGCGGAGGTCCGTGTATGTAAACACGGACCTCCGCTCTGTGTGAGGGGGAAGGGCTGTGATAACAGCCTTCCTTTACGTGAAGGCTGTGATAACTTCCCTTCCCCAGATAGGCAGTCCCCCATACAGTTAGAACACGCCCAGGGAACATAGTTAACCCTTAGCGCGCCCCCTGCAGGTTAACCCCTTCACTGCCATTGACATTTACACAGTAATCAGTGCATTTTTATAGCACTGATCGCTGTATAAATGCCAATGGTCCCAAAAAAGTGTCAAAACGTTCCGACATGTCCGCTGAAATATCGCAGTACCGCTAAAAATCGCAGATCGCCGCCATTTTTAGTAAAAAATTAAAAAAAATTAAAAACCCCAAAAATTCATTCTCATCATCCGTAAACGCAACCACTTTTGCGCAAACCAATCAATAAACGCCGATTGCGATTTTTTTTATCGCAAATATGAGGAAGAATATAAATCGGCCAAAAACGGTGAAAAAAAATGTTTTTTTATATTTTTTTTTTGGATTTGTATTTTAGGAAAAAGTAAGAAATTTGGTTTTTTTTTGCAAAATTGTCGCTCTTCTTTTGTTTATAGCGGCGATCAGAAATGACGCAGCGGTGATCAAATACCACCAAAAGAAAGCTCTGTTTGTGGGAAAAAAAGGACACAAATTTTGTTTGGGTACAACGTCGCACGACCGCGCAATTGCCAGTTAAAGCGACGCAGCGCCGAATCGCAAAAAGGGCTCCGGTCCTAAAGCTGGAAATCCTTCCGGTCCTTAAGTGGTTAAAAAGTTGTTGTTTTTTTCATTTAAAATAACAAACATATTATACTTACCTGCTCTGTGTAGTGGTTTTGCAAAGAGAAGCCCGGATCTTCCTCTTCTCCGGTCCCTCCTCGGTGCTCCTGGCTCCTCCCTCTTGAGTGCCCCCACAGCAATCAGCTTTCTATGGGGGGCACCCGAGCCGAGACTCTGCTCTGTGTGTCCATTCAGACACAAAGCTGCGGCTCAGCCCTGCCCCCTTTCTCCTCTCATTGCCTCACTGACTTTGATTGACAGCAGCGGAGCCAATGGTGCCGTGCTGCTGTCTAAGCCAATAAGGAGGGGAGTCCCAGACAGCCAAGTCTTGTGCAACGTCGCTGGATCTAGATGGACCTAAGTATTAAGGGGGCTGCTACACACAGAAGGTTTTCCTTCTGCCTTTACAACCCCGTTAAAGAAATCTAGTACCTGGGTTAGCTGTGGGCAGATTAGCCATATAATGCTCACATCAGTTTTAGGCACCAGAGTTTTTGTTGTGACTATGATATTGGAGCTAGGTTTACTCAGTGTATCTAAACCCAAGAACAATAATGTAATATATTGCAACTGACCAATCCTTAGGTAAGATGTCTGAATTCATTTTTTCAGGCTTTTTTTTCCTTTTATCTACGGAGGAAGAACTTTGTCAGTCTAGGTTGCTTTTCTAATTTGGACTAAAAAAATACCCCCTCCCTCTCTATATGTGTTGCCAAAATGTACTGTAAATGTTTTTCTTTTTCTTTTTTTTCATGTAGTCCTAATGCATATGTTAAAGGTTAGAGGTGTCCTGGGAGAGGGTTGGGTTTACTTGTTAAGAGTATGTTGAGGCTAGGAAGTTAAGGTTAAAGTTAGGCTTAGGAGTTAGGCTGAAGGACTGCACTTATGCCGAGGCTTAGGTTCAGGCAAGGATTGTATTTAGGGGTTATGTTTGTTAAAAAATGGGTGCTGGGTTGTGGGTATGCCATGAGTTTGTTTCTTTTTGCAAACAAAATAATATACAAAAAAAATCCATGTTCAGGCAATGTAACAACATACATAGGTCATAATTACTCTGTTATGAAATGTGGCTACCCATAACACCACTGGGCTTGCTATGAAATTCCCATAACACCTCAAGGCTTGCCAAGAAAGATAGTTCAAAGAGAGGTGAGGAGGTACAAAACGGAACAATTAGTAGCAGTCAATCATAAGTCATTTCTGCACTGTTCTAATTACAGTAAATTGAATGGAAATAGTTTCTATTATTAGTTATGTTGCTGTACTCTACAGCTCATTATTGATCTTTGCACTTTCTTACCAAAGCACATATCTCTTAAACTGTCTTCTCTGTGCACGGGGAACTAGTAATAACTGCAAGGCAAATACAGACGCATTGCCAGCCAGTTCTTCCAATCTAATAAGAACTGGTTGTCCCTTGGGAGTCTGATTCTATCTGTCTTTTTTATCCAAAATTTGTTCTAGTAAACTCAGGTGGTGTATGTCTGCTTCATTTTCTTTTATTCTCTATACAAAAGCTCGAAGCTGAACTTATAGCCAGCAACACATTAGCCTTTGAAATTCATCAGCACATCCTTAGTACTTGGAGTTGCTCCAAATGTTCCAGCAGGGGCTCTATCAATCCTTCAAGAATGAAGTCCATTGTTTTGTTTGCCTCACCTCAAAAGCAAGATTTAAAAGCACAAAATGTGTTTGTGACTTTTGAGTATTGTTGATAAAATACAGACAGAAATCTGCTTGGGGTCTCAAAGATGCACAGAAAGCTGGGACCAAAAATGGCATATTTTACGTATTTATCTTTTATGCCCGAAACATTTCATATTCTAAGATATGGAGAGTACCCTTGCCTGTTGGTGACTACTATTTCCTTTGCTTATATTGGTACTGTATGATTTTTTCCACTCTACCTGACGGAAAGTTGTATGCACCAGTTCATCTCCTCTTCCTACTGTAATACAGATGGCTGCATAGAACTAGCATTGCTTAGGTTCTTATTTATATAGTGCCGGCACATTATGCTGAGCTTTACAGAATATGTAGAACCTTAGAAGAACTTGCTATGTATTGTCACTGCCACATACACCCACTAAAGTCTCACATTCAATCACTGTCCAAATGTTGCTGCCTCAACCTACTCAAAATTTCCAAATTACACCCCTTCCTAACCAATGGCACAACACAGCTTCTAATTCACTCCCTGGTCATCTCTCGCCTCAACCACTGCAACTCCCTTCTCTATATAAGCTATCCCCCCCCCCCTTTCATTCCATCATGAATGCTGCTGCCAGACTCATCCACCTTACCAACCGCTCAGTGTCTGCCACTTCCCTCTGCTGATCCCTCCACAGGCTTCTGCTCACCCAATGTTTTAAATTCAAAATACTAATAGCAACTTACAAAGCCATCCACAGCTCAGCCCCCAGCTACATCACAAACCTAGTCTCAAAATACCAACCTAATTGTTCTCTGCATTCCTCTCATGACCTCCTGCTTTGTAGCTACTTTGTGACCTCCTCCCATGGCTGCCTCCAGGACTTTTCCGGAGCCTCTCCCATCCTATTTAACTCCCTACCCTAATGTGTTGCATTGTCTCCTATGCTGTCCACTTTTAGGCGAAACTATAAAACCCTTCTCTTCAGAGGAAGCCTATCCAGCCCCCACCTAACAACTGTACATTGATACTTCTATCAGCTCATCCCCCACAGTTACTACCTTTTGTATCACTTGACCCCCCCTCTTAGAGTATAAGGTCTAACAAGAAGGGCCTCCTAATTCATCCTGTATTGAATTATACTGTAACTGTACTCTCGGCCCTCATGTTGTAAAGTGCTGCGCAACCTGTTGGCACTATATAAACCCTGAATAATTACTATTATTATTCAGTCAGTTTGTTCAAAAGCTTGAAAATCTACTGTTATATTTTTGGATTGTGGAATAATACCACATTTTTGTAATATACAAAGTCAGAGAGAAACACACCGCTCTACCAGCTGCTACTTAACCATAGTTCAAACCACACACTTTACCAGGTGCTCTGGCTTCAGGAAGTCTTCCCTCTTCCAATAAAAATCCATCATAGTAAAAAAAGGAAAAGTCGGCACTCTGGAACTGCAGTATCAAAACTTCTTTATTCCATATCGTCCAAACAGGAACCTGTTTGGACGATATGGAATAAAGAAGTTTTGATACTGCAGTTCCAGAGTGCCGACTTTTTCTTTTTTTACTATGATGGATTTTTGTAATATACACCTTAGTTGTAAATGTTTTTGGGTGTACTATACTAATCCATAAAGAGTTAGCTGTTGGAGCTCGAAGATTCTATAAGGAGACAAAATGGCAGCATGGGTTCTGAAAACCACCATTCTCTCTGTAGTGGTTGGTACCTGTCACTGAAGTTGGCAAACTCTCATACAGCGTATATTGTGATTCTTGTAATGACTGAAGCCAGAGAGCGCTCAGGTATTTACACTGATGACTAGAAGCTGAACCCTGACCCACAATAAGCAAATGTACCACACAAAGGTAGGTACTGCACATTATTTTATAGGCAATGCTAGTTATACCTTAGGATGTGTCAATATTTTCATTCTCTGGAAAAAAAACATTTGCATAACTGCAAAATAAATATAATTTTCCTTAAAAGTCACTTCCTGCCAGCACCACGTCTAGATCCATATTCTTTCCTCGTGTCTTTGCAAACCTGCCACCAAATATATTTAATAGGTTTGAATACTAAATTAGACTTCTCTCTGAGTTATAATTATAGTACTCCCATCTATTGATATAACTCAATATTAATGTGTATTTACCCAGAAATGCATAGCGTGACCACAGGCGCTCCAGATTCACTTACTGAAAATTACTTTCCTCCCGTGCTGCTGCAAACCTCAGCGATATACAAATGATTTGCAGAAAAATAAGTGATTTTTATTAGCGCCGAACCTGCAGAAGCCTGTCCTACTCATGCCTTCTTTGTGATGGGTAAATTGCTGTCATGGGTCCTCATTATCTTTTTATTTACATGGTGTCACAAGGTAAGTAAATAGACTGACTGTACTGTAATCACTTGTATTTTTCACTTGGACATTAAACAATTTCATGTGTCTTTTCCTAAATCTTCCCAAGTGAACGATGATGGAGGATCTGAGTGATTCATTATCACAGGATGGGGACTTTGATTCCCAAGAGACCAAGCTCATACAGTGCGTATGATAAAAGAGAGCCTGTACTCTCAGCAGGTAATGGCTCTGCTTACTAATGACTGCACTGCATGATAGATTGTGGGTGCTGCACAGAGGAATTGTTAGAATGATTCCATCGTTTGATTTCATGCTCCCTGGATAGGTTATGGAAAGCCTCCGTTATCTCTGCTTTGGAATGGGAGATAACATTAATTGAGTTCCCATTTCCTATTGATGCAGAGTACAAACATGTCTGGAGTCATTCTGCTCAACAAGACAACATAATGCAGGACCGCAGGCCCTATCTCCTGTGATCATCTCTGGCTACAAGTCAGGTGGAGATGTTTCCCTGAACAGATATCACATCTATGATCACACGGTTGCAAGAGATCATTACAAGAGAATAAGCGAAATCATTAATGGGCGGTCATATGCCCAAGATAAATGGTGGGGTAGATACTTTCCCATCTTTTGTGATGCCAGGGACTGCCAGTGTCTAGACATATGCAGAGCGAAAACATTTGTTTAGTTTTGTTTCATTATTTACATAAATTCGATTAGCTTCATTCGTTTAATTTGTTTTCAGAATTTATTTCATTTATTCATTTTCAAATCGATTCAAAACGTTTTCAAATCAATTTCGAATAGTTTTTGAATTTGAAAAGCTTTTGAATTCAAATTGTTTTCAAATTCAAAACATTTTCCAAATTCCAAGGAGAATGGAGTGGAGTGGAAAATGGAGGAATAGAGTGGAAAAAGATGGAATACAATAGAGGGCAATATAACAGAAAATGAAAGAATATAATGTGGTGGAGTGGAACAGAGCTGTTTTACTCTGTTGTATTCTATTCTTTTGTTTTGTTATATTCTTTTATAGTCTATTGTTATTTTTCCGTACTATTCCTTTGTTTTTCTATTCCATTTGGCTTTCTTTGGAAATTGGAAAACTATTCAAATTCGAGGTCTTTTCGAATTTGAAAACTTGTCGAATTTGAAAACTATTCGAAAACAATTAGAAAATGATTTGAATTCCATCCATCTTATTTTTTATTGTTTTGGATTCCTTTAAATTCAGTACTATTGTAATCCAGAAATCCGGATACATCCGAATTTCTGAAAAACAAAAATTTGTCTGAATTTTAATTCGGAAAAAAACAAACCGCACATATCTACCAGTGTCTTACTCAAGGTGTGTCTTGAGTAAAGAACAAGTGTACACGTGCAGTCATCACCTTCCTTTGCTTTACTTTTTGAGATCAGCCCCATTGTACAGAGATCTCTCAACAAGTTGAAAAAACATTTATGCATCCCTAAATATCACATCTGAGCCTTTAGGCTGGGTTCATACCTCTGACGGCTCCGGTTCACACCAGGGGTCCTGTGCGTCCTGGTTCACCGTTTCGGGTCTGATTTCAGCCCAAATTTTGGGTTGAATTCAGACCTGAAACGGACCAAAAGACGCACATGGCTCTTTTGCAAATTTGCACCAGAGCCGCAGCGGAGATATGTGAACTGGCTCCATAGAGAGCCAGTAACAATCTCCTGCTATTGCGAATAGGATGCTGGCCACAATAGTGTAAACCCAGCCTAAAGACCTGGTTCATACATATGCAGGTTGCAGTTAATGCATATTCCAGGTGCATCTTCCAATACATGTTTTTGATCCATTGAAGTCTATGGCACCAAAAACACAACCTACTGGTCCCTGACCCTTTCCATAAAATGCACAGATGTGAATGCGACCCAAAGGAAACCATGTTAAATGGACTTTAGTGTCTTTCTGCAAAACTGAAAATGCACTAAAAAAATGCATAGGTGTGAACCAGACCTTAACTAGTGGGTGTTTTTTTTTCAGAGAAAACAGCAGCTCAGTGAAACAAATTCAATGCTTCTCACAGTAACAAATAGAAAAAAACATCAAAATAATTATATGAGGTAAAGGGATATACTGTAGGTCTAGACCAGGGGTCTCCAAACTATGGCCCTCCAGTTGTTCAGGAACTATAAGTCCCATCATGCCTAGTCATGTGATTGTCAGAGTTTTACAATGCCTCATGGGACGTGTAGTTTCACAACAGCTGGAGGGCCATCGTTTGTAGATCCCTGGTATAGAATAACACTTATTTGACATGTCTGGTAACCCTGCCCAAATTTTTCTGATCAACTGCTTAGCAGGCTGCTGATCCAAACGAGCAGTAGGACCAGATTATGGCTCAGTGGTTAAGGCCAGTTTAACATGGACTTAAGCTTGTATAAGAGCATTGTAAAACACAACACATTTGCAGAGCTTTCAGCAAGCTTTTTGAAGTTGTTAAGCAATTTAGCTTCAGTTTGTAAATGTTGAAGCTTGTTGAAATCCTGCTGAAGCCTGCTAGCAGCTTGTTTATAGTGACAATCAGCACTCCTATTAAAGTCTGTGTATAACATTTTCAAACAAGAGTTGACTGGTATTTTAAAGGCTTAGGGAAAGCTGCTCAAACTTTGCCGAAAGCTGTTCTCACTGTTTTTATACAAGCTGAAGCCAGTGTGAAACAGGCTTAACACTCTTGCATGTCTCGGATCCCCTTGAATTCTTATGACACGATATGTATTTTATTCATACGTTTTCCTTGCATCTGTGGAGGTTTTAGCCAGGTGCTCCACTTTAAAAATAATGCATACTTGTATGTTAACTAGCTTACCCTCAGATATTTCTGAATGCTAAGGATAAACTGTAGTAAGCTTCTCACTAATTTAATGTGTTTACTTGTGAAAAAAAAAAAAAATGTGTTTACATCCACACTCATTAAACGAAGAGGTAAAACTCTGTGATAATCAAGTGTAGTGGGAGAGAGGTACATTTAGCATTATCAGCCTCCATAAGAAGGAACACAAGCTTTATATGTGCTAGACCACATACAGTATATACGTTTAAATGAACCATGACAGTGTGGATGGGACAATAAAGTAAAACTGTCAGAGATGTCTTCTTCCTCTGGCACTGCTATTGTGACAAGAGCAGTCTCTCTCTTATTGTACTCCCTGCAATGCAGTTTAAATGAAGGATCCAAGTGGAAGATCTATAAATCCCATTTTAAGGCTGCTGCAGCTTGGTGGAGCGGGAAGTCAGGTATAGCAATAACGTCACTGAAGTTCCCAAGACTTAAAAGAAGCTGGTGGTTGATTAACTACCCAGGTTTCTGTGGATTGACCGTTTAAGGGCCATGAGAGTGGTTGAGTTCTATGACACTTTGTGATTGATTGGTAGTTCAGATTTACAGACGGTGCTCCAAAATCCTGCTGGATGTTTGGCTTTGTAAGCCCTGCACCTCTGACTGTCCCAATAATTAGTGTATTGCATAGGATGTATCCACGGTGGGTGAAGAATGGGCCATTAGGGCAGATTGCTAGGACTGACAGCAAGCAGTTTATTCAAATAACAAGCTATGGATAATGCGGGCAGATCAAGGCAGTTGTCAGAGGATAAGTGAATGTCAGGCCAGATGGATCAGGGTCACAACTGGGTAACAAACCAAGGTCAGGACTGGGAGTTGACAATCAGATTTGTACCACAATTTTAGATCAGGAAAGTATGAGCAGCAGTGTTAAAGGTAGCCAAGCACACACTCTGTCAAGATACAGGATCACAGGACAGCACAAGCATCCCGAAAGACCATCCAGTATTCTCTGGGCACAAATGATGCTCTTAAGTAGTATCTGCACGCACTTTGGCTCATGCATGCATTAAGCAGCCTTTTGCCTACATAAACTACTGTGTGTGTACCCAGACGCTGGACTGTCACTTGAGGTTTTTCTGCATGACATTAATGCAGACAGAAGAAAAATAGCCAATCGGGTGTTACCACTTAAAACTTTATAAAGAGAGATATAGGGTATAACAAGATGTGACCTTGTTTACATTAACTTCACACATAATTAATTAACTAGATACAGAATTAAATGTAGCTGGTTAACTCTCTCTAGAATGATTTTTCATGTGTGCACATATCTCAGGGTCAGTCTTAGGTAATTGTTATGTATTCAATGTGTTTATACTGTTCTCCATCCAGTAGGGGGAGCATTGTAACATATGTTCACTTCTCTATTGTTCTTGGTTGAGCTATATATCTTTAGACATCTATTGTTTCCTTTTTCCCTGTTCCTGTATCCATGTAGTTATGGTATTGCTTTGAGTAAAGAAGTCCTGTAATGCCTGTCCATGTCTATGGTGCAAATACATTTTAAATACATAAAACTGGCGACAAGGATGGGATTTCAGTGAATGGACACTGCTGAAACACAGCTAATCAGCTTGAGTGAAGAATCGACAATTGTGTTTTAGAGACACATCTATAAATATCTCTAGCATAGCTTCTCTGGGACACATGGAGGAATTTGATGTGGCTAAGCCATCCTCGTGGGACTCTTATGCTGACAGGTTAAAGTTTTTCCTGGAAGTTAATAAGGTGGCCGATGCTGTGCAGAAAAGAGCTGTATTACTGAGTGTTATTGGATCTAAGACTTTTGATATTGCCCGCTCACTGATATCTCCTGTTAAACTAAAAAACTGCTCATATGAGGACATACTGGCACTGCTATAAAAAAAAAAAAAAAAAATTCACCCACTGCATCTGAAACAGTGAGGCGTTTCCATTTCAACAGACAAAACCAACAACGGGATGAGAACATTGCAGAACTGCACAAGCTATCTGAAAATTGCAATGTTGGTGCCAGTTTAGAATCCTTGCTAAGGGACAGGCTAGTGTGTGGAGTACAAGATAAAGCACTGCAGAGGAGACTTCTAGTCAAACAGGACTTAACTTTTATTACTGAACGAGAGTAAGTGCTCGCACTTGAGGCTGCATACCGTCTTTCAAAAGAAATTCAATCTGCCTACAGCAAAGATAATTCACTGCCTATAAATCGAGTGGCAAAGGTTAAATCAAAGGACTTTCCACCACACACTGATGTTGCAGTTCCATTTACAGGGAAGTGTTACAGCTGCGGCAAGAAACACAGGCGTAATACATGTCATTTTAGAAATGTAGTTTGTCACACATGCAAACGTAGAGGTCACATACTGACAGTCTGTCAGACTAAAGATCAGTCTACAAATGTAAATACAATACCAATGGTAGCACACTCCATGAATGTGCCAATTGTCCCGAATGATGAAACCTCTACAGGTGTTTATACAAATGACTGTGTATAAAGGGGAAAACTCTTCATCAGGACTGAATATTTACACTGAGATTGTGTTGCAAGGTGTTCTTTGCAAAATGGAAGTAGATTTGATCCGTGCAAATTCCTTGATTTCAGAAGAAACATTTACTTCATTATGGTCTTGCAATGCACCTTCAATAGCACCCTGTGATACCCAGTTGGTAGACTACAACAAACAAGTTGTGGAAGTTAAGAGTGCTTGTTTTGTACCAGTGAAATATGTAAATTTCAGAAGATGCTTACAATTAATAATTACTAGGGGGACAAAGAGCAAGTTTGTTGGGTAGAGAGTGGTTTGAACCCCTTGTAATTTCATTATCGGGAGTTCACAATGTATCTCCAGTTACTCTACAGAATGTGACTTTAGTGCAGTTTTCGAAGAAGGCCTAGGCATGTATAAAGGCCCACCTGTTTCTTTCAAATTAGACCCTACAGTAACCCCAATCCGTATGAAACCGTGCAAACTTGCATTAGCTCTCAGACCAAAAATTGATGCTGAGATTACACATTTTGCGGAGCAAGGTATACTTGAACCTATAACACATCATAAGTGGTGTACCCCAATAGTTCCAGTATTGAAGCCAAATGGTGACGTTATAGCTTCTGCTGACTATAAATGTGCAATCAACAAAGCACTGCAGGAACCTCCCTATCAAATTCCAGCTGTGCATTAAATTCTGACTACGTTAGCAAAAGGGAAGGTATTTGCCAAACTGGATATGGGGTTTGCAGTTTGGAGTTTCCACTGCTCCTGGCATATTCCAGAAATTAATAGAGGACCTATTAATATATATATATATATATATACATATATATATATATATATATTTTATTTTTTTTTTATTTTTTTTTTTTACTGTCTGAGCGTGCTCTTGTTTGTCTAACATTATAATGGACATTTTCCTCATTAGTGTCAAATGTAGTTCTCTAAAAACACAAGCAAGAACCTATAAGATCTCCAGCCTTTCATTGGTTTAGAGCAGTCAGAAAGATACTGATTATTGGCTGAGTTACTGCATTTTGCCATATTAAATAAACCAGAAGGTCATTTACTATAACGCCTTAAGGTGTTTAATTAAGTGAACATGGATAATATTATTATAGTTCTGAGTAAGAGTAATAATGTTGACACTTACAGTGATTATTTCTTTATATTTGGGTCATTAAAGTGAACCCATGAGTGTGTGTAAGAACACAGATAAGGACTGGAAGATTGAGCACTCTGCCCAAGAGACAGACTGCCACATGTACCCATATCTATTCCGCTGTCACTATGGTACTGAGTCACCGCCATTAAATCACTGTGATATTCCAATCATTCCTGTGAGTTCCTGGAAGAATACTAATGAATTATACTGGCCTTTTATTAGAAAATATGAATTATCTTCATGTTTTTATCCTTTTAATTGTGGTTTTTAAATTTCCTGGCCACATGGTCTCCTTGAACTGCCCTCAGACATGATATAAATTTATGTTTTCTGGTTTCAGACAAAATGTCTTTGGTAAAAGTGCATGTAAAGATGACTAGACCATTACTCCTACATTGCTTAAAGCCACAATAAAAGGTTTATGTGCAATACACAGTGAATGTGTTTGAACATTCTTTTTGTGCCTGTCAGTAGGTCATTATTAGTTCAGGACAAAGCCCGCCTAAGGGAAAAGAATTCAAATGAAGACCACTGTATTATTGAATTAACTGTAGTGCAGACCCATTGAGTTTTTGATTTGACATTTCAGTGAAAAGTCTTGGTTAAAGATACCCATAACCACAAGAGGGCAGTTGTCTGGCTGTTTCCAGACAGCTTGGGCCTTGATCTCGTTGATGTGGGTGCCTACAGATTTAGTGTCAGGAACCAAGAATCAGACTGAGACAGAAATGCAGTAAAAAAAAAAAAAAATCACACCTTTTTAACCACTTGCCAACCGCCGATCGGCATCTGACGGCGGCAAAGTGGCTCGTTCCCGCAAATCGCCGTCATACGACGGCGGCTGCGGGAACGAGTTTAGTGAGCGCGCGCGCCGCCAGAGGCGCGCCCGCGCGCTCACTGTGTTCGGGGAGGGCCAGGGAGCGGGTGCGGCAGCTTCGATTGGCGCCGGCTACCCGCGATGGCCCCCCCCCCGGAGCGAAGGAGCGGAGGTCCGTGTATGTAAACACGGACCTCCGCTCTGTGTGAGGGGGAAGGGCTGTGATCACAGCCTTCCTGTATGTGAAGGCTGTGACCACTTCCCTTCCCCTGTTAGGGCAGTCCCTCTACAGTTAGAACACGCCCAGGGAACATAGTTAACCCTTAGAGCGCCCCCTGCAGGTTAACCCCTTCACTGCCAATGGCATTTACACAGTAATCAGTGCATTTTTATAGCACTGATCGCTGTATAAATGCCAATGGTCCCAAAAAAGTGTCAAAATGGTCCGACATGTCCGCTGAAATATCGCAGTACCGCAAAAAATCGCAGATCGCCGCCATTATTAGTAAAAAAAAATAAATAAATAAAAACCCCAAAAATGAATTCTCATCATCCGTAAACGCGACCACTTTTGCGCAAACCAATCAATAAAAGCCAATTGTGATTTTTTTTATCGCAAATATGAGGAAGAATATAAATCGGCCAAAAAAGGTGAAAAAAATGTTTTTTTATATTTTTTTTTTGGATTTGTATTTTAGGAAAAAGTAAGAAATTTGGGTTTTTTTGCAAAATTGTTGCTCTTCTTTTGTTTATAGCGGCGATCAGAAATGATGCAGAGGTGATCAAATACCACCAAAAGAAAGCTCTATTTGTGGGAAAAAAAGGACGCAAATTTCGTTTGGGTACAACGTCGCACGACCGCGCAATTGTCAGTTAAAGCGACGCAGAGCCGAATCGCAAAAAGGGCTCCGGTCCTAAAGCTGGAAATCCTTCCGGGGCTGAAGTGGTTAATGTAACAGTTAAAATGGTACAGATCAGTAAACATAGTCAAAACATAAACCAGGTATCGGAAGCCAAATCAGGTAATCAGATGAGCCAGTAATCCGTAAACCAGAGATCAGCGTAGCTGGAGGCAGAAGAACAGGATCAGGAACCAGAAGGGACATCAGCCAGGCAAAGTCTTTCACAGGAACACAGCAGAGATACTCCAGATATGTTTGACCAGGTGAAGGCAGGAAAGGAATGAACAAGGCAGTTTAAATAGCCAGAAGGGGCTGGCTGTAGGCAGGACTGACAAGGAGATAATGATAACTAGGTGTGCCACTTAGGAATCAATGAGTGCTGACAATTATCCCACAGCTGAGCAGCCTGAACACAGAGAAGAGAGCTGCTAAGAGCCCAGCCCTGACAGATAGCTAGGCAATAGGTTAGAGAATCCATTCCAATTACAAACCACAAATGCCCCCACCTGGTGCCAGTTACTTTCTCTCTACTACCTTCAGCTCCTCTACTCTACATTTGCAACTTAAAGCGGAACTTCATTAATGTTTTGATCTTTCCATTAAATGCATTCCATTAAAACATTTTTTTACTGCCAGTAAATACCTTATACTGCCCACTTCCTGTTTATTCTCTAATAAAAAAGCCTCAGTGTTTGACATCATGCATATATCTCTCCCTCACTCTTGTGAGAGTTTGCCAGGAAGGGAGGGGGGCGAGTCATAAGAGGGCCAATGAAAGCTGCGGAGCTGGAGGTTTGCCTCTGTGTGTCTGTGTAAATGCAGGATGTAAACAGGCAGCAGCTTCAGCTGCCCACAGTTAAAATGGATGCAGCCAGACTTAGTGGAGAGAGATTTCTGAAGCATATTTGGAAAGTACAGAATTACAGTATATATAAAATAATATGCGAAGTGGTTGGAGGGAAGCCTCAGAATGGCAAAGATGTTTTTATTACAAATTATGTGAGCAGACTGCAGTTCCTCTTTAAAGCGTAACTCCACTTTTGTTGAGAAAAAAGCATTTCCCTCTGGGAGATCTATGTATATTGCAAGGATTATAACAACTTTTGTTGCAGATTCCTACCTTTTTGTTATGCTTAAGAAATCCCTCTGTTTATCTGTGCCTCTGGGGAGTGGTTTCATAATGATCAATCAGGTGTGCACCTGGAGATCACTAATGAGGAAATCTACTGGGCCTGCATCCTTGTAGACATGCTCCTAGTAAAATAATCTTTCCAAAAATAACTTTTTTTTGCAGGGGACGCCTGAAATCTGACTTGTATCTTAGGCAGACTTCTGGGAAAATTGGTTAGTCAATCACACAACAGGAAATTGTTTCTGGGGAGTGGTCAGTACACATTCTGTTTACAGAACAACTACAGGTAGCCATATTGCAATGTATTCTCTGTATCACAATTGTACACGCTCTATTATTATTTCTTTATTTGCAATTTTTTTTTCCCCACGAAAGTAGAGTTACCCTTTACTTGAATGCTGTAAAGCAGTTGGATCATGCCTGCAGCCACAACGCCCTTGTTGTGGGAGCCTATTTTCCCCATAACTTGGATGTCTGGATATTTCAGTAACCCTTGCAAAGTGTTGAGAGTAATAAATGTAACAAGAATGGTAAAGTCTAACACCTAATAGCACTTTTCTCCATTGAAATGAGAACACTGCAGATTTGAATTAGCAAGCAAAATTAAGGTGGAGATAGAAAACCACAGAGAAGAAGATACTGTGAGGAAATGGTGGCATACAGGTGTATTAGGTTGATTTTGTCATACTTTACAGGACATGAAGCCTGCCTTCAACATTCTTTAAAGTGAGTCTAAAGCCTAAAGATCTTTTACCTTAATGCATTCTAGGCATTAAGGTAAAATACCTTCTGTGTAACAGAATCCCTAGCCCCCCTTTATATTTACCTAAGTCCATTCCTGATCTAGCGATGTGCATGAGAGCCGAGGTTGTCCTGGCTTTCTCCTTCCTCTCTGGGCAGATTGATAGCATCAGGAGCCATTGGTTCCCGGTGCTGTCAATCGAATGCTGCGATGAGGAGTAGGGGACGGGCCCAGCTGCCCAGTCTGTGTTAATGAATGCAGACAAGGTGGCTCAAGAGCAAGCCCACATGAGTGCCCCCATAGGAAGTGACTTCCCATGAGAGCACTCGCTGAAGAGGAGGACCCAGGAACACCAGAAGGGGACCCCAGAAGAAGAGGATTGGGGCTGCTCTCTGCAAAACTATTGCCCAGAGCGGGTAAGTATAACACTTTTTTTAATTTTATTTAAGAAAAAAAAGGAACATTTATAATCACTGTAAGATGGGATTAAATCCAAAAGCAAACATTTATTATATTGGAGCTTACCATTTCTTAGATTTGATGGCTGCTTTCATTTTATTTTTTAGGCTTTCTTCTATTTTCTACTGGTGGTCAGGCCAGTAAACCTATTGTTTTTCAAAAGAACAAGCCATCCATCAGAATGTATAGGTTACAAGGATGAGACAAACCATTTAACACTAGCAGGGGCGCTTATAAGCCTTTATGCATGTAAAACCTTTATCCCAAAAGGAAAAATATTGTTTGCTGTAACTGATTATTAAAGTGTTACTAAACCCACAACAGTAAAATCAGTCTGTATATGCAGTACAGCATGCTTGTTATACACTCTGTGGAACCTAAGGGTTTAATCCTCTGCATTGTGTAAAAGGCTTTTTGATCCCCTTCTTTTACGTTCCCCAAACCAACTCCTGATGGTACAGAGCCTTGGAGTCACTCTGCACATGCTCGGTTTGGTGTGTATTACTAGAGAGTTTTTCTTTTTCTTGGGAGGGTGCATGTGATCAGCACAGGGCCAATCAGCACTGTCCAGACAAAGGGTCAGGGGTCCTGCAGTCTCATAGGACAGTCAAAGTAGAATGAAATCTCCTCCCACAAGCTTTAAACAGACACTGATAGAAGTCACAAGGCTGCTATATATTGCTGATGAGAAAAGGTATTTAGCAGTTTATATTTACTAAAATAATTGCATTTCTATGTCCTGTGTGCTATGGAAGACCAGATATAGTGAATTCAGGGTCCTGGGTTTAGTGATACTTTAACTGATAGCTGGAGAGCAGCTTCAATTTGTTATTATATTTAGTCTGCTAGTAACATCTAGTTGATATCTCATGCTACCATCCCCCCAGACTGACAATGCTGCTGTCCAAATGGGTCAACTGTGCTCCTTCATCCAGAGTGAAGGAACTTTAATACAGGAGGTGTGTTACTGGACAGATCTCCGGGTGAAAACAGAGGGGGAAAAAGCCTACGAAAAGAAAACAAATACAACCACCAAATCTAATGATTGGTAAGCTGCAATATACAGTATGTCACAAAAGTGAGTACACCCCTCACATTTTTGTAAATATTTTATTCTATCTTTTCATGTCACAACACTGAAGAAATGACACTTTGCTACAATGTAAAGTATTGAGTGTACAGCTTGTATAACAGTGTAAATTTGTTGTCCCCTTAAAATAACTCAACACACAGCCATTAATGTCTAAACCGCTGGCAACAAAAGCGAGTGCACCCTTAAGTGGAATTGTCCAAATTGGGCCCAATTAGCCATTTTCCCTCCCTGCTGTCATGTGACTCGTTATGGTAACAGGGTCTCAGGTGTGAATGGGTAGCAGATGTGTTCAATTTGGTGTTCTCACTCTCTCTTATACTGGTCACTGGAAGTTCAACATGTCACCTCATAGTTACATAGTCAGCGAGGTTGAAAAAAGTCCATCAAGTCCAACCTATGTGTGTGTTTTTATGTCAGTATATTACATTGTATATCCCTCAATGTTGTGGTCCCTTAGGTGTGCATCTAATAGTTTTTTTGAAATTATGTATACTCCAGCAGAGACCACTGCTCGTGGAAGAGAATTCCACATCCTCACTGCTCTTACCGTAAAGAACCCTCTATGCTTTTTAATGTTAAACTGCCTTTCTTCTATTTTTAGTGAATGGCCGTGTGTCTTTGTGTACTCCCTTGCGCGGGATAGTTTTGTCACTATTGTGGGGTCACCAGTACAGTATCTGTACATTGAAATCATATCCCCTCTCAAGTGTCTCTTCTCCAGAGAGAATAAGTTAAAAGCTTGTAATCTTTCCTCATAACTAAAGTCCTCCAATCCCTTTATTAGCTTTGTTGCCCTTCTCTGAACCCTTTCCAATACCAGGACATCCTTCCTGAGGACTGGTACCCAGAACTGGACGGCATATTCCAGGCGCAGCCTCACCAGAGACTTGTATAGTGGGAGAATTATTAATTTATCCTGGAGTTGATCCCTTTCTTGATGCATGCCAACACTTTGTTAGCTTTGCTTGCAGCAGCTTGGCATTGCGTGCCACTGCTGAGCCTGTTCTCTACTAGGACCCCTAGGTCTTTTTCCATCCTAGATTCCTCCAGAGGCTCTCCCCCTAGTGAGTAGATTGCGTTCATGTTCTTGGTACCCAAATGCATTATCTTACATTTTTCTATGTTAAATCTCATTTTCCACTTGTCTGCCCACCCCATTAATTTATTCAGATCTTCTTGCAAGGTTTCTACATCCTGTGGAGAATTTATTGCTCTGCTTAGCTTGGTATCATCTGCAAATATTGAGAGTGAGCTGTTCCCCCATCCTCCAAATCGTTTATGAATAAATTGAATAGGATTGGTCCCAGGACAGAACCTAGGGGGAACCCCACTTTGTACACCAGACCAATCAGAGTAGTCCCCATTTATCACCACCCTCTGGACTCGCCCCTGTAGCAAGTTTTCAATCCAGGTACTCACCCTTTGATCCATGTTAAGGGACCTTAGTTTGTACAGTAAACGTTTATGGGGAACTGTATTAAATGCTTTTGCAAAATCCAGATACAGCACGTCTACAGGCCTTCCTTTATCTAGATGGCAGCTCACCTCATCATAGAAGGTTAATAGATTGGTTTGGCAAGAACAATCCTTCATGAAACCATGTTGATTACTGCTAATGATACTGTTCTCCTTACAATAATCTTGTATATAATCCCTTATTATTCCCTCCAAGAGCTTGCAAATTATTGATGTTAAGCTGATTAGTCCATATTTCCCAGGGATATATCTTGGTCCTTTTTTATATATTGGTACTACTTTGGCTTTCTTCCAATCAGCTGGTATCATACTAGTCAGAAAACGGCTCTTAAAGATTAGGTAGAAAGGTCTGGCAATAACTTGGCTAAGTTCCTTAAGGACCCTCGGGTGTAAGCCATCTGGTTCCGGTGACTTATTAGTGTTCAGTTTTTCAAGCCTATTCCTGATTTTATCCTCAGTTAGCCATGAGGGTGCTTCCTGTGACGTTCCGTGAGGACCAGCATTGCACTTCTGAATAATTGAGCCCCCCCGTTTCCTTCGTGAATACTGAGTAGAAAAATTAGTTTAACACCTTTGCCATTTCTCCATCCTTTGTAACCAGATTACCTTGCTCATTCTTTATGGGGCCAATATGATCTGACCTCCCTCTCTTACTGTTTATATACTTAAAGAATTTATTGGGATTCTTTTTACTCTCCTCAGCTATGTGTCTTTCACGTTCTACCTTAGCTGCTCTTATTGCACCTTTGCATTCCTTATTGCGTGTTTTATAAACATGAAAATCTGACTGAATCCCCTCAGCCTTGTATTTTTTTGAAGGCCTCCTCCTTTGCTTTTATGTGTGCTATTATGTTGGGGTTAAGCCATCTTGGTCTTTGATTAGCTCTTTTAAATGTATTTCCCATTGGGATACACTGGCTAATACCTTTGTTTAGTATGTTCTTGAAGCACTCCCATTTTTCCTCCGCGTTCATTGTTCCTAGAATTTTATCCCAGCTAACATCTTCCAACAAGGGGCGTAGTTTATGGAAGTTGGCTCTCTTAAAATTCAGTGTCTTTGTATTCCCCTTATGTTTCCTATTTGTATCATTTTATACTGAAACTGATTGACCTGTGAATGCTATTTCCTAGATTGCCCCTTACTTCCACATCTGTGATCAGGTCAGTGTTGTTAGTAAGCAGACGGTCTAATAATGCTTTTTCTCTTGTTGGTGCATTTACCAATTGACCTATGAAATTGTCCTGCAGGACATTTAGGAAATGGCGAGCCTTAGCTGAATGTACCTTCCTCCCAGTCAATATCTGGATAATTAAAATCCCCCATTATAATGACACTTCCCATCCTAAATAACACAAGTCCTTAGTTTCCATCTGACATTATTTTCCTGATGTCATAACATAATAAATGATAACAATACCGTGTGGTCATGCAGAGACATCCATAAAGTATTCTTCTGCTTATAACATGGTACCTACAAGGGGAAGGGGCACATCATTTCACAATCCACACATTCTGCTTTGGGTTTCAAAAATAAATAAAAACAAAAGAACCAACAATCTGTATATGACAGAACAGAAAGCCCTCGTCTAATATATATCCACAGATATGTTTCCTTAACCACTTCAATACTATGCACTTAGAACACTTTACTACCAGACCGATTTTCAGTTTTCAGTGCTGTTGCGCTTTGAATGACAATTGTGCGGTCGGGCGACGCTGTACCCAAACAGAATTTTTATCATTTTGTTCCCACAAATAGAGCTTTCTTTTGGTGCTATTTGATCACCCCTGCAGTTTTTATTTTTTGCGCTACAAATAAAAAAAGACCGAAAATTTTGAAAAAAAAAAAATCTCTATTTTTGTCACAAAACTTTGTAAATAAGTAAATTTTCTCCATCACTGGTGGGCACTGATGAGGCTACACTGACGGGCACTGATGTGGCAGTACTGATTGGCACTGATGAGGCAGCACTGATGAGGTGGCACTGATGATGAGGCACTTATATGCAGCGATGATGAGCACTGTTAGGCGGCACTGATAAGCAGCACTGACGGGTACTGAGAGGTGGCACTGATATACAGCACCGATGGGCCAGGATATGCAGCACTGACGGACACTGCTAAGCGGCACTGATGGGCACTCATAGACAGCTCTGATTGGCACTCATAGGCACACTGGGCACTGATAGGTGGCACTGATGGGCACTGATAGGTGGGCACTGGTAGGTGGCAATGGTGGGCACTGATATGTGGCACTGGTATGCATTGATAGGGGCACTGGTGGGCACTGATAGGGGCACTGGTGGGCACTGGTGGGCATATACACTGATAGGGGCTCATTCCCTGGTGGTCTAGGGTGGCATCTGAAGGTGGCACTGAGTGCCATCCACACTGGGCATTATGTTACTTATCTGGTGGTCTAAGGGGGTCTCCCTGGTGGTCCAGATCGGCTCCCTGGTGGTCCCTGGTCGGCTCCCTGGTGGTCCTGGGTGGGCACATCCCTGGTGGTCCCTGGGCAGGCTCCCTGGTGGTCTAGGGTGGCGATCCGAGGGAGGGCTGTGCTGATAAATCATCAGCACAAACCATCCCTGTCAGGGATGCAGCCGATCGGCTCTCCACTCCTCAGGTCTGCAGACCTGAGTACAGGAAAGCCGATAAATGGCTTTCCTGTGTTACACTGTGACCAACCTTCCCGGCCATTATTTTGCATACGGCGGTCGGGAAGTGGTTAAAGGAGGACATTTTACTTAATTTCCCTTTTTTTTTTTGCACTCCACTATCACTGCAAATGCACTGTTTCCACTAACAAAGTATATAATACATGTTAAGATGTAACCTTCATTTTACCATGTGTGGAAAACAGATTCAAAATAATTGTGATCACATTGTTTATCAATAGATTATTTAACTGTGCACATTTTGTTATGATATGCGTGTAGTCATATCATGGGTGTCCTTGCCACTAATGCCTCATCCAGAACATTTTTTGGGAGTGGGTCACAGCTGCATGGGGCACACATAATGTGGGACTAAACGTTCCAGCATTCACACACATACACAATTATCTCTCTAAAATCCCTTACATTTTTCCCATTCGTACACAACACATGCATATCATTCTATCAACTCTCTTTTATATTTCCCTGCTTAAATTGAGTTTTACCTCCCTAAATTCTGCTTTCCTTATTTTGTTCTGATACCCCTTGTACTGTAATCCCATACTTTACATACTGTAACTTCTATGATCAAATGGGCAGCCATAGCGCTCATCCCATATTTCCTCTCTGACAACATATAAAGTATTCTGTTTTAGAATTTACTAGTTGTAGTGCCTGACCCTAAATTTATCCCACAACTTAACCATGATTCTTAGTCCTTTATTAACCCAGTTACCTATTGTGGATCACTTTCCACTCTAACCATTTATCTAGGGGCTCAGTATAGGCGTGAACTGCGCCTTCGGTTCATATATTTTATAGTACTCTTGCGCTGGGCATTTTTGAGGGTCTCTTACCCTTCATTCCCTTACTTAATTCAATGCCCATGACTGGCCAGTCTTCTCTCTTCTCTACTTGTGCCTATACCCTCTTGCCTCTAAACTACTTTATCTAGCAGATGTGTACTTCATATATAATCTGTGAACAGCACTAGTCTTCCCTTTCTTATCTATAACACTTTGATGGACAGTATACAGTGACGACATAACATATAACCACCAATCAATACAGTTAGATTAACAGGAGTAAAATAGGTAACCTTTGTCCAGAAAATGCCTTACCGATCAAGGAAGTCTGATAACTCAAATGTAAGCAAAAGGCTTACCCCAGCTGACTGATTGTCAGAAATTCCCGGATCGTCTCAAGCTCCTCGTTTCGGATTCTCAGGGTCACCTGTAAATACCCCTCCTAGCAAAGCTCACCATCTGACCTGGAATTTTATAGATAGGCAACTCCTATCGTCATATTGATTAGTGGTTTCAAATTAATAATAACTACTGCAGTAGGGAACAGACACAAAAGATACACTTGGCATCTTTCCAAATAACTGTTCTGCTTTATTATGATGCAATTGAAGGTTTTTATACACATGATTACGTAGGTATCACATTAATATTACAATTGTACTTGTATGGTAACAAGGGCCGTAACCTAGGCAGACTAATTCTAATCAGGACTCGAAAGAATGCAAACATGTAATGAAAACATATGTGCGTGTGCACATAATACAAAATAGAATATAATTATATACATAATTTACAAATTTTCATTACACACTGTTCTACAAGCTGTACACTCACTACCTCATATTGTAGCAAAGTGTCATTTCTTCAGTATTATCACATGAAAAGATATAATATATTTACAAAAATGTGAGGGGTGTACTCACTTTTGTGAGATACTGTATTACATTTTTGGCTGTGGGTTTAATACCACTTTAATGCTCTGAACTAGAAGTAAAGTCATTGGATACTTCAACTAACAAAGGCAATCTTAGCACCCTGGTGTAGCAGAAGGGGCCTGCTTATTGCTACAATAAAGAGCAGTTTTTCTTTAGAAGTTACCATTGATTTCATTGTTTGAGGATATACATATCAAGTACTCTGCCATTGAGATTGGCCACTGGGGAAATAAATGCCCTCCTTGGTTGCTGTGACCTACAAATAACTACATCTATAGTACAGAGCTCCTAACAAATGCTATCCTTAACCACTTGCCGACCGCCAACCGCAGGTTGACGGCGACAAGGTGGTTCGTTATCGCAAATCGCCGTCATACGACGGCGGCTGCGATAACGCGCTCACTTTGTTCGGGGAGGGCCAGGGAGCGGGTGCGGCGGCTTCGATTGCCGCCGACCACCCGCGATGGCCCCCCCGGAGCGAGTGAGCGGAGGTCCGTGTTTGTAAACACGGACCTCCGCTCTGTGTGAAGGGGGAAGGGCTGTGATCACAGCCTTCCTTTACGTGAAGGCTGTGACCACTTCCCTTCCCCTGTTAGGGCAGCCCCCATACAGTTAGAACACGCCCAGGGAACATAGTTAACCCTTAGCGCGCCCCCTGCAGGTTAACCCCTTCACTGCCAATGGCATTTACACAGTAATCAGTGCATTTTTATAGCACTGATCGCTGTATAAATGCCAATGGTCCCAAAAAAGTGTCAAAATGGTCCGCCATGTCTGCTGAAATATCGCAGTACCGCAAAAAATCGCAGATCGCCGCCATTTTTAGTAAAAAATAAAAAAAAATTAAAAACCCCAAAAATTGAATTCTCATCATCCGTAAACGCGACCACTTTTGCGCAAACCAATCAATAAACGCCGATTGCGATTTTTTTTTTATCGCAAATATGATGAAGAATATAAATCGGCCAAAAACGGTGAAAAAAAATGTTTTTTTATATTTTTTTTTTGGATTTGTATTTTAGCAAAAAGTAAGAAATTTGGGTTTTTTTGCAAAATTGTCGCTCTTCTTTTGTTTATAGCGGCGATCAGAAATGACGCAGAGGTGATCAAATACCACCAAAAGAAAGCTCTGTTTGTGGGAAAAAAAGGACGCAAATTTCGTTTGGGTACAACGCCGCACGACCGCGCAATTGTCAGTTAAAGCGATGCAGCGCCGAATCGCAAAAAGGGCTCCGGTCCTAAAGCTGGAAATCCTTCCGGGGCTGAAGTGGTTAAACACAGCCAAAGTCTTCAGGAAAATAGAATACAGCTACCCAGCTAAATGATCAAGCAAAACACTGTTCATATGTCCTTTGTAAAAGACATCATATGGCTTGGCTGGCCTCCAGTAACATTGGGGTCTTGCCCTGTACCAGTTCTCTCTTGGCAGGTACATATTTGTAATACAAACTACTCTGAAAATAGAACCCAAAAATCTGATTTGTTATATCTGAATAGTTGATGCTACAAATGACTCTCTGCATATTATGTACACGTTATGGCATTAGTTTTGTTGGCTGTACACCTAAGGCAACACACAGCAATGCACCATGGTACACTGCAGCAAAAATGTTGTTATATGACTAATAATTTGGATGCTTTTGCACATGGCAAACCTATTGATTTCAATGGGGTGTCTTAATGCAGCACATATGACCAGGTGACATAATAGCATGCTTCACACATCCACACCAATCAGCCATAACATTATGACCACTGACAGGTAAAGTGAGTAACAATGATTATCTTGTTACAATGGCATCTGAAAGTGGGTGGGAAATATTAGGCAGCAAGTGGAAGATATCGCCCATAAAGTTGATCAGTTGAAAGCAGAAAAAATAATTCAATAATCCAAGAATAAGGATTTATGCAACTTTGACACGGGCCAAATTTATGGCTAGATGAGTTGGCCATAGCAAAACTGCAGCTCTTGAGGGATGTTCCCGGTCTGCAGTGGTCAGGATCTATACACACAACAAAAAACAGGAAGCAAACTCCTAGTGCATGATCTCCAGCACTTTATTTATAGATGAACTTTAGTACATGTTATACTTACAAACCAAAATGGAATGGTGGCATATCAAAACACAGAGTTCAGAAGTCTGCCATTTAACCTTATGGAAGTTGGCGGATAGCAATGCCAACTGACGTGTTTTGGTGGACTGCCCCCCTTCCTCAGAGCAAAGACCCAGTCTTGACTTGGACTCAAATCACTGTGAGGCGAGAGTGGGGGCAGGGCCGAGACACTGTGTGTGTCAATAGACACACAGAGTGCAGCTTGAGATCAAGCCCGCACAAGTGCCCCCAGAGCAAGTCACTTGTGGGGGCACTTGGCTAAGGGGGGGCAGGGGCGCCAACGGGGTACCCCAGAAGATGATAGGGGCTGCTCTGTGCAAAACCATTGCACAGAGCAGGTAAGTATGACTTTTTGAAGAGACTTTAAATTAATTTATAAATACATAGTATCTGTATTACCATATGGTAGAATTAAGACTTTTGTACTGAATGAAAACATTATAAAGCTGCATAGGCATCAGTCCCCAATAAGTAATCTCATCTCCAGCACATTTCACCGTTTATGGTGATAATCAGGTTGATCCAGACAACTGCCATCAACCCATATTGTGTGGGGTTAATAGAAACAGATAACATCTGTATACGCATGCAAATGTATAATTTGCATGATTTCATCTTCCATCATTTAAGAATGAAACATGAGCAGAGGACTATTTGGCAGTGGTTATATTCACCAATATGCAAGTACTAACCAAGCCCGTTCTGCATGTATTGTCTTCTGAAGCAAGCATTCCATTTTAATTCATCCCTGCATGATTGACCTACTTTAATGCATTACTGATTCTGTAGTCTCCACCCCATTCTCCTGCCTATCATTTATTTTCTGGAACCAGTGCCTACTACATTTCTTTTCATATTACTGAATTTCTATGTCGCTTCTAATATCCTTACTGTTTACACTAGGGAGCTCACTGTCCCAGGCATGCTTCCTTATACAATTTTCTCTTATTGCATTTTTAACAAGAACAAATATAGAAGGGGCACTAGATACCGAAGAAAGGAGAACAAAGGAAAGGAAGGTCACACAAAAAAAAAAAGGATATTAAAAGATAAATATTTATTTGAACTCTGTGAGCTCTCTACAACAAGTCGAGATATTTGTTCAGTAGAAACTGTGATTTCCATTCTCTACATGGGGTAAGAATCGAGCCCAGCTGTTGACACCACCATGTACACGCAATTACATAAACCTGTACAGTATACAGTTGTGCTCATAAGTTTACATACCCTGGCAGAATTTATGATTTCTTGGCCGTTTTTCAGAGAATATGAATGCTAACACAAAAACATGTCTTTCACACCTGGTTAGTGTTTGGCTAAAGCCATTTATTATCAATCAACTTCAGATGTGGAAGTAAGTGGCAATCTAGGAAATAGCGATCACAGGTCAATTTGTTTCAGTATAAATCAGACAAATAGGAAACATAAGGGGAATACAAAGACAATGAATTTTAAGAGAGCCAACTTCCATAAACGATGCTCCTTGGGGGATGCTAGTTGGGATAAAATTCTAGGAAGAATGAACGCAGAGGAGAAATGGGAGTGCTTCAAGAACATACTAAACAAAGGTATTAGCCAGTGTACATCTTAAAGAGCTAAAAAAAAGACCAGGGTGGCTTAACGATGTAAAAGCAAAGGAGAAGGCCTTCAAAAAATACAAGGCTGAGGGGTCTCTGTCGGCATTCCATCTTTATAAGGTATGCAATAAGGAATGTAAGGGTGCAATCAGGGTGGCTAAGATAGAACATGAAAGATGCATAGCTGAGGAGAGTAAAAAGAATCCCAAGAAATTATTTAAGTATATAAATAGTAAGAGAGGGAGGTCAGATCATATTGGCCCCATAAAGAATGATGAAGGGAATCCGGTTACAAAGGATGGAGAGATGGCAAAGGTGTTAAACTAATTTTTCTCCTCGGTATTCACAAAGGAAATGGCGGGGCTCAAGTATCCAAAGCTACAATGTTGGTCCTCACAATACATCACATGAAGCACCCTTATGGCTAACTGAGGATAAAATCAGGAATAGACTTCAAAAGCTTAACGTTAATAAGTCACGGGACCAGATGGCTTGCACCCGAGGGTTCTTAAGGAACTCAGTCAAGAAATTGCCAGACCGTTGTACCTAATTTTTAAGAACAATCTACTGACTGGCATGGTATCAGCTGATTGGAGAAAAGCTAATGCAGCACCAATATATAAAAAAGGACCAAGATATATCCCTGGAAACTACAGGCCAGTTAGCTTAAGATCAATAATATTCAAGCTCTTGGCGGGAAAAATAAGGGATTGTATACAAGACTATTGTAACAAAAACGGGACCATTAGCAGTAATCAGCACGGTTTCATGAAGAATCGCTCATGCCAAACCAATCTATCGACCTTCTATGAGGAGGTGAGCTGCCATCTTGATAAAGGAAGGCCCGTAGACACAGTGTATCTAGATGTTGCCAAAGAATTAGATACAGTTCCCCATAAACTTTTACTGTACAAAGGTCTGCCGGCATGGATCAAAGGGTGAGTACATGGATTGAAAACTAGTTAACGGCCCAGCGCTTTGCGAAGATCCCAACAGGATGAGTTAACCCTTATTTTTATTTTTTTATGGAGCCCCATCCCCATATTGTTTCGCCCGGAATGCAAATTGGCGTTACATCTGTTTGCTGCATCTAGTTTGACTATAGCAAAGCCTTGGAGGACGCCCACACTTAGTTTTGAAGCGGTTAAGAATTGCATGAACAACATCATGGTAAATGAAAAACTGTCAGCAATAGTTGCGGATATTCATGATAAATTTCTTCGGGTCTGGCGACCCTGGATTGACTATGCCCACCCTTTTAGATTGAATACTACATTGCTTTCACTCTGATATATCCATGGACTGCGCAGCCCCGCAGACCCACTCTTCTCTTCCCTTCCTCTTTCTCTCGCTTCTCTGCTCTCTCTCTCTTCTCTCCCCTTACTGTTCCCCTACTCCTTAACTTTTTATCTCATCAGGACACCAGGTGTAGGCCTGGATAGCTTTATCATGTGACATACTTGTTGAATTATGTTCCTTTTTTATGAGCATAATCCTCACCCGAACTGTGTGCGTATATCCCCAGGGAGCTTACATGTTACACATATCCTTTTGATTGTACATTCCTGGATAATTACATTGTTATCAATGTTACCATGGCCTGTCCTGTTGAATTGATTCTTAATAAAACATTTTGTGCAAGAAAACTAGTTAACGGGGTGAGTCCAGAGGGTGGGGATAAATAGGGAGTACTCAGAATGGTCCGGTGTGGAAAGTGGGGTTCCCCAGGGATCTGTCCTGGGACCAATCCTATTCAATTTATTCATAAACGAGCTGGAGGATGGGGTTAATAGCTCAATCTCAATATTTTCGGATGATACCAAGCTAAGCAGGGCAATAAATTCTCCACAGGATGTGGAAACTTGCAAGAAGATCTGAACAAATTAATGGGGTGGGCAGATAAGTGGCAAATAAGGTTTAGTGTAGAGAAATATAAAATAATGCGTTTGGGTACCAAGAATATGAACGGAAACTACTCACTAGGGGGAGAGCCTCTGGGGGAATCTAGGATGGAAAAGGACCTAGGGTCCCAGTAGAGGACAGGCTTAGCAATGGCAGGCAATGCCAACCTGCGGCAAGCAAAGCTAACAACACATTGGCATGCATCAAGAAGGGTATTAACTCCAGGAATAAATCAATAATTCTCAGACTCTACAAGTCTCTGGTGAGGCCACACCTGGAGTATGCCGTCCAGTTCTGGGCACCAGTCCTCGGGAAGGATGTCCTGGAACTGGAAAGGGTTCAGAGAAGGGTAACAAAGATAATCAAGGGACTGGAGGACCTTCGTTATGAGGAAAGATTACAAGCACTGAACTTATTCTCTCTGGAGAAGAGATATTTGAGAGGGGATATGATTTCAGTATACAAATACTGTACTGGTTACCCCACAATAGGGACAAAACTATTCCACGCAAGGGAGCAGACAAAGACATGCGGCCATTCATTAAAACTAGAGGAAAGGCGTTTTAACCTTAAACTGCGTAGAGGGTTCTTTACGGTAAGAGCGGTGAGGGTGTGGAATTCTCTTCCATAAACAGTGGTTTCAGCTGGGAGCATAGATAATTTTAAAAAACTATTAGATGGGCACCTAAGGGACCACAACGTTGAGGGATATAATGTGTAATGTAATACTGGCATAAAAACACACACATAGGTTGTTTGACTTGATGGACTTTGAAGAGTTTGAAGAGTAAACTGTGTTTACTCTTTTTAAATCATAATGACAGAAACTACCCAAATGACCCTGATCAAAAGTTTACATACCCTGGTGATTTTTATCCTGATAAGGTCAGTGAGTTTCTGGACTTCTGACAGACACTTGCATCTTTCATCCAGTGCTGCACTGACATTTCTGGATTCTGAGTCATAGGGAAAGCAAAATAATTGTCAAAGGATCTGTGGGAAAGGGTAGTATAACTGTATAAAACAGGAAACGGATATAAAAATATATCTAAGGAATTGAGTATGCCAATCAGCAGTGTTCAAACTCTAATCAAGAAGTGGAAGGCAGACGGGAGATGTTTGGGGCCGGCTCTGGTGGGGTGAGAGGGAAATGCAATAGCCTTAATAAGCATTGTGAAAGGAGAACGGAGACCGCAGTGAAGGCTACCGGTATCAATGACGGATTACCATCTGTACAGATACCTGGTAGCCAACGGGAAGCCCTGCGAGCATTGCGGCCTCCACAAAAGATGAACTTCGCTCCAGGAACATAGATGCGGGAGGAGTTTTGGGGCCACACATCCAAGGGCCCTTCTACTGGCGCGGGCAAGAGGCGTACCATACTTTACGCCTAAACGACCACCTACCCAGCTCCTAAAGGTACCTGGATGATTATTAAAAGACAATCAAATAGACAACAGGGGGGGAGAGTTCAGGAAAAAGGACCCGTTACCCTCCTGGAAAGGACAAGGTCAGTGGACTTATCTTTCTTCTTTTTTTCTTTCTTGAGAGTCTAAAGGCTATAATATAATCATATTATTAATTGTGGGAAAAGCAGAAGCTGCCTATAAGCAGACGACTCGCCTCTTATACCCAGAGGCATCAGTTATCTGAGCATGGGAAAAAACAAATAAAAACTTAATATAAAAATACCCCAAATAAGAGGAAAGATTTGCAGAAATTTCCGACATTGAAGGAATCCCCTCATAACATTCAAATAAGCCTTAGGAGAAAGGAAAATAGTTGGCGGGATAAGAGAAGGGTCCTGATAACATTAATAGACCCCAATAAAAACCTTTCTACAAAGGGCACACATATAGAGCCAGGATAGACAGTGTCATGCCTCCCAAAAGTTCTCAATCACAAAAAGCTATCTGTTGGCTCCAAAGACGGAAATATCCCTAAAGTACAAACCCCACAGAACACAGGTATTAAGGAATATGTTCATCAACCCCAACAGCAGACGGAGACTACTAATGTGCGAGGGGAGGACCAAGCAATAGCACACACGGAAAAACAAATGAATACAGACCAGGAAATTAGAGGGACGGTAGATGGAAATAAAATCCAAAAGGAACCCTGGAATATGGAAGCTTACATAAAAGCACTGCCGACCAGAGAAGACATGGACAAGTACATATCTCATCTTGAAATGCTATAAAAAAAGAAATACAGGAAGTAAAAGCATCTTTGGAAAACGTTAAGGATAGAACAAACAACATGGAAATAAGAATAACAAAATTGGAGAAAATAAGTCAATCTAAAATAGAAAAACAAGAAATGACCCAATGTTTAAGAAAGACTATATTAGAAATAGAAGATCAAGAAAATAGAAGCAGAAGAAATAATATTAGAATCAGAGGCCTACCTGAGGCAACAGGCCCTAAGGACCTGATACCAACCCTCCAAGGCATCTTCAACACATTGTTACCACAACCCTCAACAGAAGAAATATTATTAGACCGTGCAAACAGATCACCGGGACCTGTGAATCAAGATCCACAAAGGCCGAAAGACGTTATATGTAGAGTGCATTTCTTTCATATAAAAGAAAAAATCATGCGGGCTGCACGGCAACAGAAACAAATTGACTTTGATGGTGCACAGATAAGTTTGCTACAGGATCTTTCCAGATATACTTTGGCCTTGCGGAAGGCGGTAAATCCATTGCTCACAATGATGAGGGAGAGGAACATTCTATATAAATTGAAGTTTCCGTTTCGGATCCAAGTGTTCTATAAAGGAAAAAAAAAGCAGAATTTCAGGACATTGAGGACCTTCCAGGCGGCTTCTTGAGAATCCTACAGCTCCCGGACGTCGAGTTACCACTCTGGCCCCCAAAATACCCGGGATACTTGAACAATCGTCTTAAAAGAAATTAACACTCGAAGGACTTAATAGTGTCAGGGTTTTGGGGGGGAAGGAGGGAGGGGTTCGTGAAAACATTTTTTTTTTTTTTTTTTTTTTTTTTAAACTTTTTATATCCATACTAGTGATTGTCTTTTATACCACATTTTTAGACACCTCTAAAAAAATATATATATATTTTTTTCTTAACACAAATTGTTGCTTCACATATTCAGATCCTACGCACAATACACACATATTTGGTTTTCACGCACAATATTCATAATATATTTCCTTACATGGTTCCCTTCCCCTTGTTTTTTCTTCACAATTTGTCGTTTCACATATTTAGGTCTCACGCACTATATTTAGGTCTCACGCAAAAGCATTAGGATGAATTCTGAAGTGTTTCGGGCAATATTATCTGCTCATATTCAGCCAAATGCTTCAGAACTCATTGGACGTCGCTTCACAGTGCAGATGGACAATGACCCGAAGCATACTGCGAAAGCAACCAAAGCGTTTTTTAAGGGAAAGAAGTGGAATGTTATGCAATGGCCAAGTCAATCACCTGCCCTGAATCTAATTGAGCATGCATTTCACTTGCTGAAGACAAAACTAAAGGGAAAATGCCCCAAGAATAAGCAAGAACTGAAGACAGTTGCAGTAGAACCCTGCCAGAGCATCACCAGGGATGAAACCCAGCGTCTGGTGATGTCTATGCATTCCAGACTTCAGGCTGTAATTGACTGCAAAGGATTTGCAACCAAGTATTAAAAAGTGAAAGTTTGATTTATGATTGTTAATCTGTCCCATTACTTTTGGTCCCTTAAAAAGTGGGAGGCACATACACAAACTGTTGTAATTCCTACACCGTTCACCTGATTTGGATGTAAATATCCTCAAATTAAAGCTGAAAGTCTGCAGTTAAAGCACGTCTTGTTCATTTCATTTCAAATCCATTGTGATGGTGTATAGAGCCAAAAAGATCAGAAATTGTGTCGATGTCCCAATATTTATGGACCTGACTGTATGTACTCTATACACAGTAATAGGATAAAGCAATCCAGTTTAATGGGATTGAATAAGAGAAGATGTTAAAACAATACGTTTCCCAGCTGAAGATGGCATAGACCTGGTTGTTTAGTGATCGCTGTTGCGCTACCCTGGGGCCCCTGCTGGAAACAGTTAAACTCACTATATAGGGGGGTTCGATCAAGAGGGGGGAATGGATTTTTCTTTTCCCCCTCCCGCCTGTCCCGTTTCCCCTTTCAGAAGGCTTGCCATGTGAGGGATGCGGTTATCGATACATCATCCCGTACCCAAGTTATAGGGCTCCTAGTAATACGGATAGACAGTCATGTAGTTATGTAGCAATTAGGGTTGCTTAAGTGTGTGGCAAAGTTTTCTTTTTCTTTTCTCTTTTCTTTTTTTTTCCTTCGAATGACCCAGTAAAGTTGTGCTCATTCAATGCAAGAGGTGTTAATTCCCCACCTAAGAGAACACAAATCTTATACTCACTCCACAAACAAAAGGTGGGGTTATTTTTTTTTCCAGGAGACGCATTACCGCTCAAACCACATCCCAAATATTTATAAAAAATACTATCCAGCATGGTATCACGACACTTTCCCTTACTTGAAAACTAGAGGTGTGTCTATTGCTATACATAAATCTCTACCCCATCAGGTCTTGGAGCCCTGGGGTAGCAGAGACCGTAGAGCCCTGCTCTTAAAACTATCCATCTATGGGGAAAAATAAACGTTTATCAACCTATACCTACCGAATTAGGAACAAATTAAAACAGCGATACAATTGATGACAGAGCTAGTGGAAAGATCGGAGGGTGTTGTGCTCATTGGCGGGGACTTCAACTTGGTTCTGGACCTAGATCAGGATACTACAGCAACTCGCCCATTTCAAAACAATAACCAGACATATAAATTTAAAGAGACCATGGGAAAATTAAATATGACCGTTATCTGGCAAGCTCACCACCCTAGGGACAGAGACTATATACATTCTATTTGAAGGTCCACAACACATATCATAGGATAGATTTCTTCCTAGTAACTCAACTTGGATTGCCTACTTTGACTGCATCAGAAATAGGCAATTTTGTCTGGTCCGATCATGCCCCAGTCATTGTCAAACTCGAGCTTTCAAGCCACAAGAGATCGTACGGCCAATGGAAACGAAAACTTGTTAAAAGACGAAGCGTGTATTTCAGAAATCGGTCAGGCGATAATAAATTATCAAAAAGATCACAAGAAGGACGAAACCTCCCAACCCATACAGTGGGAAATGCTAAAATGTGTACTGAGGGGTATTTTTATAAAGCATGGGGCCAGATTGAAGGCGAGCAAGATAAATAGAATGTCTACTTTGTTAAAAGAGATTGTAAACTATGAGGAAATCCATAAACAGAATCCTACCCCCATAAATCTGATAAAATTAACAGATAAACAGAATGAATTGCTATCTATACTAAACGAACAAACATTGAGATTAAGAGATAAAAAACGAGCTTCAGGTTGGGTGCACACTGCTGTGAATTGTACTGCGAATTTAATCTGTCGCGATAGATTAAATTCTCAAGTCATCTCTAATAACATAGTGTTCTATCAGGGCAGTTCATATAGATGCCTTGCAAATCTAATCTTTGAAGAAAAAGGGTCCTGTGCGAGTTTGATCCATGTGTGATGCTGTGCGTTGCGAATTCAGCTCCATAGACTACAATAGAACACGGATTGAAACTGCAATCTCCCATTCACATCACTGTGATAGCTTCCCCCTCCAACTCCAGCTACAGCTTTGCAGTAGATTTGCACCAACACATGTAGAAATCGCACTTGTGTCTGAACTGAAAAACTTGCATAGCAATCGTATTCAATTTGCAGAAAATTTGCATCGCAGCAGTGTGAACCGAGCCTTATACTATTCAAAGGGGAATAAACCAGAAAAGCTTCTGGCAAGAGCTTTGCGACAACGGTCAGCTACTACTTCTATGATTAAAATTTTAAAAATATCAGGGGAAGTAACATCTAATCCCAAAGAGATTTTGGAAACCTTTCAAACCTTTTATTCTAAACTTTATAATATTACTAATCAAAAGACGGGTAAAGAACTAGACAGGTTCGTTCAAAAGATACAAAAATATATAAAAGAAACCGCAATTCCATCTTTACCTAAAGAAACAATAGAAGAACTAGATAAAGTAATTTTAATAGAAGAAATACAGAAAGTCATTAAAGCCTTGGCCTTGGGAAAAAGCCCAGGACCGGAAGGTTTTACTGTACGCTTTTATAAAATACTAGGCGAAAACTTAGGACCTGTACTATGCAAGATCTTTAATGCAGTATCAACGTCTTGCCCCTTTACGTCACAAAGTATGGAAGCTCATATCTCTATAATACCCAAACCAGAGAAAGACCACACTATATGCAGAAACAATAGACCTATTTCTCTCACGAATATTGATTTACGGATTTTTGCAAAAATTATAGCAGAAAGGCTTACTCCAATCATACTGGCATATGTCCATTTGGATCAAACAGGATTCGTAGAGGGAAGGGAAGCCAAAGATAATACTCTGAAAACTATCTCATTGATCAAATACACCCAGAGGAATTCCATCCCATCCGGTCTTCTGGCCATAGACGCTGAGAAAGCGTTCGACAGGATCCTGAAACAATGGGGCATTGGTCCCGTGTTAATGCAAAAGATAATGGCACTGTACCCCATGCAAAGGTCCGTATAGATGGGACCCTGTCAAACTCAATCCCAATTACAAACAGAACCCGACAAGGCTGTCCCCTCTCCCCGTTGTTATACGTGTTGGTAATGGAACATCTTACCACAGCTATACAAAATAATCCTGATATACAAGGGATCAGAATAAAGGGAAAGGAATATAAAATGTCATTATATGCAGATGACCTATTATTGCATATTACCAACCCAATAATAACTATCCCAAACCTCACTCAGGAGTTCGATTGGTTTGGAGCTTTGAGCAATTTTAAAATGAACTATGATAAATCTGAAGCATTAAATATATCACTATCAAATAAAGTTCAAACTCATCTTCAAACAAATGTTTCCCTTTAAATGGCAACAAAACACCCTTAAATACTTAGGGATACAGATATCTTGAACCCTGGATAAATTAACAGAACTTAATCATGCCCCTCTGATCAATAACATTTTAATACTGCTTCAAAAATATGATAAAAAAAGCCTTCTCATGGATGTGGAGGATTAACATCATAAAAATGGATATACTTGCTAAATTATTGTATATGTTCCAGGCAGTCCCGGTGTGCCCCCCTGCGGCCATAATCTGAAATTTGCGGTCAGCAGTAGGGGGATTTATCTGGGAACATAGACCCCCCCGAATTAAACGAGACATACTCGTTAGACCTAAGCTTATAGGGGGCTTGGCCCAACCAGACATCACGAAATACATACAGG
>BLSH010063816.1:1175744-1191841 GCA_018402905.1 Glandirana rugosa
CTAATTTCTGCTATCTGTCCTCAGAGCAACAGCACAGACAGCAGTAGTAAAGTAATCTATCTCAGGATGCAGGATCAGGTCTTAAAATGTCTCAAATCTGTCCCTCACGCAGTCAGCTACCTTTCCCTACACTAACCCAAGGAGCATGTGACTGCAGCACTGTGACTCCAGCTTATAAAGAGGCTGGGTCACATGATGCACCGGCCAATCACAGCCATGCCATTAGTAGGCATGGCTGTGATGGCTTCTAAGGGCAAACCAGTGAAACACTTGTTGATTGGCTGCCCTGCAGCTTCTCAACACGTGGAGTAAAATAGCAGAACCCCGGACCGAACCCGAACGATTTTTGAAATGTCCGGGTCCGTGCCACGGACACCCGAAAGTTCGGTACGGACCCGAACGTTACAGTCCGGGTTCGCTCAACACTACCCCTAACCCACAATGGGGATCAAATTCCTATCTATAAACTGTAAAGGTCTAAACCATCCAGCAAAAAGGAGGTCAATGTGGAAAGAAGCTCTCTTACACAAAAGCAACATACTTGTTGCTCAAGAGACTCACTTCCAGTCCCAATCATCTCCCAAATGCACACATAAAAATTTTCCCTATGTGTTTGCAGCAAACGCTGATTCCAAAACCAGAGGAGTGCTCATTGCAATTAAGGACACTGTAGCTTTCAAACGACATGACTCGATCATAGATCCCACAGGCAGATACTTAATATTGGTTTGCGACCTGGACACCATTACTTGCACAATAGTCAATGTGTACTCTCCAAACAAACGCCAACTATATTTTTTCAACAAAATTATGAAGAAAGTTAGCACAATCCAAAAGGGATTACTGGTTCTCTGCAGGGATTTTAATCACGACACCAGCATGGACTCTACATCCAGTAGCAGGTGCCCAGGCCAAACAATACAACCAACTCTCCACAAACACAAACTCTTTGATACCTGGAGATGTCTGCACGCTAACGAAAGGGACTACAATTTCTTCGCCACATCAAATATATACCCGCATAGACCTTTTTGTAGTGGATCTGTACATATTGGCTAAAATCAAAGATGCTGCAGTCAACCTAATAATGTGGTCTGACCACACCTTTTTTCCTCTATTGACCACCTGACTTCTCCAGTCTCTTGCCCAGTGTGGAAACTGAATACATTCCTCCTTCAAAGAGAGTACGCTAAAAAGTTGTGGAGGAACACCTCATTATTTTTTTTCTCAGACAATGCACCATCAGTACTGAAAGGGGGCACCCTTGTCTGGGTCAGATAGACTGATAGCTCTGCCTTGGTCCTCGTTTTAGCAGGCCTGGAGATTGATTCTGATTGAACAGACACAGACACAGTGTTGTCGCTCAGAATGATCTGATGTGTGCTTTATTCTCTACAGTTTATATAGTTATTTTGTGCTAATCAGAAATACATAACAAGATGGAACAGTTTTCATAACAAATGCAATGAAATACATGACAAAAATAATAGTCAAAACATGTGACAAGAATGGAACTTGGCTAGCAGATGCATGATCGTCATTTCTGGGAAATCACCTGTTTTGCTCAAACTTGCTTAGCTGGTGGGAAATGTGTGTGAGAACATCTATACAGAATTTTTAACTAGTTTGAAATGGCTGCTGTAAATAAAAATGGAACTGAATAGGTATAGCATATTACTTCAAGTACAAAATAACTTTGTGTTATGGAATGCTCACAAGGCATATATGTATTAGGAGTATCTGTATACAATTAGGTGTGAGGGCTAGGAGGCGGCAGCAGAAACTAATAAAAGATATCACCAACAAAATAGCGTAATATGTATCTGAGGAAGGTCATATCCTCAGCCATTATGGCTTTGTACTCCAAGCCAACCGTGCAGGTCTACATGTTGGGCACCCTGTCCTCCCCGTTCTCTATCTCTAATGGAACAAGACAGGGGTGTCCATTATCCCCATTTATATTTAACCTCCTTATGGAACCATTAGCTATCTACATTAGATCCCACCCAAACATTAAAGGAATAATATTGCCCTATTCTTCCCATACCATTAGCTTATTTGCCGATGATATCATCTTAATCCTTACAGAGGTGGAACCTTCCCTGGCGGCAGTACATGAAGCATTAGGATTGTTTAACAAACTATCATACTATAAGGTGAACGAAAGCAAATCATACATATTAGGTCTGGGCATAGAGTACACCTTGAAAAAGAAACTCAGTTCACGGTTTCCATACACCTGGTGCAACCAAGGGATAAAATACCTAGGTATACAGTTAACATCCACAACAGATCAGCTGGTAGAGGCCAACTACACCTCATTCTCAATAAAATGGATTCTCAACTGAAATCTATAGCTAAAACGGAACTCTCGTGGTCAGGCAGACTAGCCGCCGTTAAAATGTTAGTACTGCCTCAACTCATCTATCTATTCAGGACTCTACCAATATTAGTTCCTGACTCCTTTTTTTCCAAAACTCAAACGATAGTTAATAAATGCCTCTGGCAGGGTAGGAGAGCATTTAAAAAGTTGATCAAGGCAAGAAACGCTGGGGGTGTGAGACATGTTCTCATTAAAGACTACTATATGGCCGCTATACTAGCACAACTGAAATTTTGGTTTCCCCACCCTAATAGACCCAGGTGGACAGAACTAGAAGAATACCAATGCATAAACAACAATCTAATTGACATGCTCATGACAAGAACCATCAAACACCACCCAACTAACACACTCTACACCACTATGCTAGCAGCATTTAGAGCGTGGAGGTTGCTACTATCCACGCCTCTGGATAACTACCAAACTATTACATTATCCCCTCACACTACGAGCCTCCATTTGCTCATCCCAGACTTACAGGTTTCACATTGGGTGACCAAAGGGATAAAAACAATAGAAGACATAATGGTAGGACCAACAACATTCAGAGTGGCCCAAGTGGAGTTTGGATTGGAAGAATCTGATTTCTACAGATACACTCAAGTCACCCACTTACTGAATTCCATATCCAGCACATCTATTACTTTCCCTTGGAAAGTAGTCACTTATCACACATCACATAACAATCACATAAAAGGCATCTCTCTATTCTACAATCTTCTGAACCAGAGAGAGATTTTTACTAAATCATCATCCATCAAAGCTTGGGAACACAACATGCACACTACCTACACAGATGAGCAATGGCAGGGGGCACGTACTATAACATATGCATCAACCAAATGTGTCAAGCTCTGGGAATTAACTCAAAAAATTCTACTTAGGTGGTACCTTACCCCCCCGAGAATATCCAAATTCAACACCCAAAGTCCCCCTTTGTGCTGGAGACAGTGTGGGAATAGGGGTATACTATACCACGTACTATGGGATTGCCCAAAAATACACACTTTTTGGAAAGAAGTCTTCCAAATAATAGAAATAGAATTAAAACTTCCCACATCCCCAGGGAGGATACTATTCTCTCTAGGGCTGGACTCAACTCCTGCAGTGCTGAAAGTTATAGTATCCCACACTCTGAGCACTAGATTAATACTGACAAGACGCTGTAAGTCCCCAGATCCTCCCAACAGTAATGAAGTCATACAAACCTTCACGCTAATTACGAGGTTATGTTCGCTTCTACACAGGGAAGGTACCATGCCATGTACTAACATTGGAAACCATGGACTGAATGCTATAAAACCAACCGGACCCAGACCAAAGCAAACAGTTATATTACCACCAAATTTAAGGTATAATTATTACTCCAGCTAAGGTACATCCCAGAGACTTACTTATAGCATTATGTTTCTTCTTCTTTTTCTCTTAGTTTCTTAATTTGACTCTTATACATATGTTTGTTACAAGAATATGTTTTGACAATCTGAATGCCATGCGGTGCCTTTCTCGCCCGGTCGGGGCGGTCGTTGGTGCTGGGCCGCAGCCCTAGTCCACAGCTTGTTCCCCGGTGGGGTGGCTGGGGTGGCGCTGGAGCAGCCCTAAACTGGAAATCAATCCAACAAACCATACGCATAATGCTCCTTTCTTTTTTGCACCTGGCACTCATGCTCTTTAAGCTCAGTAGTGACAAGATTTACCCATACTCTGTTAAGAATAAGTCTATTGATCTCAAGACAAGGATATGTAATTGTTAATTACCTTACTTTGCCTTTTTTCTGTTTGTGGACATATAATACTTGTAAATTCAATAAAAACTATTGCAAAATAAATAAATAAATAACTTAAACTAAAAAAAAAAAAAACAGGCAAAATGTGGAGTCAATACTGTTGTATCCTCCCTTATTTGACCTTATATAGGTCAGTGATTTATATTTTACAAGTGACTATGGTGTCTGCGGGTGCGGCAGCTGAAGGGCATACATCTACATGAGATAACATTTATTTAGCTTTATTATGCCCATGTACTGCAATTAGTTATTACACATTATGTCCACTTATTGTATCCAGTTCAATCACCTTTCACAGCCATAGCTCCGCGCCATTGGATGTTTTTATTCTGCCCTTGGTCAGTAGAAGTTCAGGTTGAGAAAAGAGTGTGACTGCCATGTCATCGCAGTGTGCCAACTCAGGAAACGTGTCGCAACACAGTGACGTCATTCCCCCAGGACTTCCAGCCTCTGCATCCCATGCCTCGCCCTGGATGGTCCTGTCTGCAGCCGGCTACCTACACAGGGCCAGAGACATCCCACCTGGCTGTGCCATTCTAGTTCCTATTGATAGAGGTTCCCACTGGAATCCCCACCATCTACAGACGATCACCTACCATGCTCATCACTCCTTTTCCCATGTGAGTTGCTAATGTGCTGTTTTTAAATAAACCTTTTGGTCTGCACTTAAAGCGCCTCTCCTCTCTTGTTTTTCTACGCAGTTGTCTGGGACTCTGCTTCTGGTCCCCCCCATGAGGCTGACCTGGTGCCACCATCCCTGTCATCCTAGCTGGTCATGCCACCAGCTTTTTATGGACTAATTCTTTTATAGACTCTGAGGACTGATTATCTCAGGTGTTGCGTCTTATACTTGTCGCTGTTGTATCCAGCAGATAGTGATTTTTATTTATTATAGGTACTTATATAGCACCATAAATTTTATACAGCAGTTTACACACACATATATATATATATTTTATACAGTATCTCACAAAAGTAAGTACACCCCTCACATTTTTGTAAATATTTTATTCTATCTTTTCATGTGACAACACTGAGGAAATTACACTTTGCTACAATGTAAAGTAGTGAGTGTACAGCTTGTATAACAGTGTAAATTTTCTGTCCCCTCAAAATAACTCAACACACAGCCATTAATGTCTAAACTGCTGGCAAAAAAAGTTAGTACACCCCTAAGACCCCTTTCACACTGCTGCGACTTGAAAGTTGCGCAATTTTGCAGGCACAATTTTGACACAATTTCAGGGAATGGCTGTGCAAACTTGAGGTCTATGGACCTCAACTCGCATGAAAATCAGACCAAAGTAGTGCAGGGACTAGGGTCAGCACAACTTGAAGTCGTACATATATGAATGGTTGTCATTGGAAATTATGGGGAACAACTTGTCATGCGACTTTGCAGTCTAAAGTTGCATGACAAGTCACACAAGTGGGAAAGGGACCTAAGTGAAAATGTCCAAAATGGGCGCAAAGTGTCAATATTTTATGTGGCCACCATTATTTTCCAGCACTGCCTTAACCTTTCTGCATATGGGGTCCACCAGAGATTCACAGATTGCCACTGGAGTCCTCTTCCACTCCATGATGATATCACAGAGCTGGTGGATGTTAGAGACCTTGCGCTCCTCCGCCTTCCATTTGAGGATGCTCCACAGATGCTCAATAGGATTTAGGTATGGAGACATGCTTGGCCAGTCCATCACCTTTACCCTCAGCTTTTTTAGCAAGGCAGTGGTCATCTTGGAGGTGTGTTTGGGGTTGTTATCATGTTGGAATGGGGATCATGCTCTGCTTCAGTATGTCTCAGTACATATTGGCATTCATGATTCCATCAATGAACTGTAGCTCCCCAGTGCCGACAGCACTCATGCAGCCCCAGACCATGACACTCCCACCACCATGCTTGACTGTAGGCAAGACACACTTGTCTTTTTACTCCTCACCTGGTTGCCACCACAGACGCTTGACACCATCTGAACCAAATACGTTTATCTTGGTCTCATCAGACCACGGGGCATGGTTCCAGTAATCCATATCCTAAGTCTGCTTGTCCTCAGCAAACTGTTTGCAAGCTTTCTTGTGCATCATCTCTAGAAAAGGATTCCTTCTGGGATGACAGCCATGCAGACCAATTTGATGCAGTGTGCGGCGTATGGTCTGAGCACTGACAGACTGACCCCCCACCCCTTCAACCTCTGCAGCAATGCTGGCAGCACTCATACGTTTATTTCCCAAAGACAACCTCTGGATATGATGCTGAGCACGTGCACTCAACTTCTTTGGTCGACCATGGCAAGGCTGGTTCTGAGTGGAACCTGTCCTGTTAGACCGCTGTATGGTCTTGGCCACTGTGCTGCAGCTCAGTTTCAGGGTCTGAGCAACCTTCTTTTAGCCTAGGCCATCTTTATGTGGAGCAACATTTCTTTTTTTCAGATCCTCAGAAGGTTCTTTGCCATGAGGTGCCATGTTGAACTTTCAGTGACCAATATGAGTGAGAGTGATAACACCATATTTAACACAACTGCACCCCATTCACACCTGAGACCTTGTAACACTAATGAGTCACAGGACACTGGGGAGGGAAAATGGCTAATTGGGTACAATTTGAATATTTTCACTTAGAGATGTACTCACTTTTGTTGCCAGCGGTTTAGACATTAATGGCTGTGTGTTGAGTTATATTGAGGGGACAGCAAATTTGCACTGTTATACAAGCTGTACACTCACTTCTTTACATTGTAGCAAAGTGTCATTTCTTCAGTGTTGTCACATGAAAAGATATAATAAAATATTTACAAAAATGTGAGGGGTGTACTCACTTTTGTGAGATACTGTATATATATATATATTGTACATTCACATCAGCCCCTGCCCTCAAGGAGCTTACAATCTAAGGTCCATAACTCTCATTCACACTAGGGTCAATTTAGTCAGGATCCAATTAACCTACCAGCATGTCTTTGGAGTGTGGGAGGAAACCCACACAGGCACAGGGAGAGCATGCAAACTCCAGGCAGGTAGTGTCATGGTTGAGATTAGAACCGACAACCCGAGTACTGCTAGGCAGAGGTGCTAACCTGCTCTTTGCTCAAAATAGAACCCTTAGTGTTGACTAAAGGTTAAAAAAAGTTGGATTTTTTGATACAGTAAACAAGGCTTCAAACCTCTAACTGGAAATAAGGATAAAGAAAAACAAACTGTCTTATAGAAAAGTAATGTATTTACTGCTGTTGGAATGACCTGTTCTGTCCCCTAAATTTCTAAAAAAAAGAAAAAGGGATTTTGACTTACCTGTACATTCCTTAGCCTGGAGTACAGTAACCTGAAAGTAGCTTGTATGCTACCCATGGTTTATGAATTTAATCCTGAACTGTACGATGAAGATATACTTTTGGCTGGGCTTCACACATGACCGCAGGCACCTACAGTATAGAAAGGAATAAAATAATACTTTGTAGGCATTTAAATTGGGTATCCTTGAGTTTAAATATATGCTGCTGTGCATGCCGAAAATTATCACTCCATTTTGTAGCTAACCTGTTGTCATGGAGGCAAATCATAAGATCAAAACCAATTAAAATACTTTCTAAATTACACCTGAATCACACCAAACTAAGATCAGCAAACACATAGCCCTGTTACATAAGCCAAATATGTCAGCTGCTACTTAACTTAAACCCATGACAGTAAAATCAGTCTGTATATGTAGTAAAGCATGCATGTTATACTGATTGTGGAACCTAAGGGGTTAATCCTGCACATTGTGTAAAAAGCTGTTTGATCTTGTCTTCTCTGATCCTCCCCTTCTTTTACTGTCCCCAATCCATTCAGAGCTTTGTTTTTTTTGGAGGGTGCATGTGATCAGCACAGGGCCAATCACCACTGTCCAGACAGAGGGTCAGGAGTCATGCAGCCTCATAAGCTTTAATCAGTGCTCAGCTGGACACTGATAGAAGTCACAAGCCTGCTATATACTGCTGATGAGAAAAGGTATTTAGGAGTTTGTTTACTAAAATAATTGTATTTCCATTTTCCGTGTACTGCGGGAGATTAGATGTAGCGAATGCAGACCCCTGGGTTTAGTAACACTTTAAATAAGAGCAGTGTTGTATTCCTTGAATAGATGCCAACATTTGGAGATGGGTAAGATCACAAAAGATTCAAATCTGCACACAATTTGGCATGACATGCTTATGATGTTATAGAAATCTTCCATGTTTCAAGAGAAAGCTGCTGTAAAATACCAGGGTTCACCAAGGGTCAGAAATAACATGGATAATACCATGCAGGGTATATGCTTCCCGAGGAGGTCATCAATGAAAGACGTTGCACTTGTTTAGGAAGATGTGCATTATGCTGCTAAAAAGTGCTTCTGTGTTACATGTGTAGAGATAGGACAGGAAATTAAGGGGAATCTCTCCAACTTGTCAGTTGTAGTTGGTAAAGTGCCTACCATCTCAAGATATACCTGTCAGCATGTTGTAGAATTCTTCTGTGTATCACTGGCAGCTCTCAGTCTCAGTGCACATAACCGGAATTCTTGCTGTCTGCATATTTTTGATTGATGGCAGTTATAAACAGTCAAAAGTCTGTACGCCATTCAGAATACATATTGTAAGTATGTGCCCTGACAGGTGCAGATTAAAGCAGAACCACATCGATCAGGGAAAGGTATGTAATAATGCCACCACAGAAACATGGTGGATACACCAAGTCCTAGAAGGAACCTCAGGGTGTCACTATTTAGACCACCCTTTCTCAGACAGGGATTCTCCAAAGTTTGCTAGGGGCACATTTAGCAGTGAGTACTGAATTTATCTCTTTCCTTATGGTGCCTCCATAGCTCTAACACCATTGTCATTGCCAGAGCCAGCACATGGGACCAGTAGAGTTTCTCCTCTCCTTTAACAAGTAAGAAAATACTGACAAGAATTATCATGTTAGCAGTCTATTCTTTTCAATGGCCTTCAGTGTAAAGGAGCCCCTTTCCCATTGATCAACATTATTGTATGGACAATGTGCAGTGAGCTGTAAGTTTGTTCCGTTTTATCAGGGGATCCTCCATGGTAAAAAGGTTGAAAAAGACGTTCAGGTTCTGATTCAAACTAATGATGTACTATGAAAATGTTTGGCAGTTGTGCTAGTTTCTTATATTTCCCATGTCTGAGTACTCAGGAATACTGTTCATTCATGAGAGTAATGTTGAGAAATCTATCTTTTTTTATTTATTCTTCCTCTAGCTCCAAGGGGCTGAGAGAGACACTTTTATGGGACTTAAACTGACTCCGCTCAACTGATTGACTTAAACTGACCATACACTTACAGTTGTATGCAAAAGTTTAAGAACCCCTGACAATTTCCATGCTTGTCATTTATAAATATTTGGGTGTTTGGATCAGCAATTTCATTTTGATCTATCAAATAACTGAAGGACACAGTAATATTTCAGTAGTGAAATGAGGTTTATTGGATTAACAGAAAGTGTGCAATATGCATCAAAACGAAATTAGGCAGGTGCATAAATTTGGGCACCTTGTCATTTTGTTGATTTGAATACCTGTAACTACTTAGCACCGATTAATTGGAACACACAATTGGTTTGGTGAGCTCATTAAGCCTTGAACTTCATAGACAGGTGCATCCAATCATGAGAAAAGGTATTTAAGGTGGGCAATTGCAAGTTGTTTTTCTCTTTGATTCTCCTGTAAAAAGTGGCAACATGGGGGCCTCAAAACAACTCTCAAATGACCTGAAAACAAAGATTGTTCTACATTATGGTTTAGGGGAAGGCTACAAAAAGCTATCGCAGAGATATAAGCTGTCACTGTCTACTGTGAGGAAATGAAAGACCACAGGCACAGTTCTTGTTAAGGCCAGAAGTGGCATAAAATATTGGAGAGGCAAAGGCGAAGGACGGTGAGAACTGTCAAAAACAGATCACAGACCACCTCCAAAGACCTCCAACATCAACTTGCTGCAGATGGTATCACTGTGCATTGTTTAACAATTCAGCACACTTTGCACAGGGAGAAGCTGTATGGGAGAGTGATGGGAAAGAAGCCTTTTCTACACACACGCCACAAACAGAGTCGCTTGAGGTATGCAAACGCACATTTGGGCAAAGACTGAATTATTTGGTCATAACAAGGGGCGTTATGCATGGCGGCAAAAGAACACAGTTTTCAAAGAAAAACACTTGCTACCCACAGTAAAATTTGGTGGAGGTTCCATCATGCTGTGGGGCTGTGTGGCCAGTAACGGTACTGGGAATCTGGTTAAAGTTGAGGGTCGCATGGATTCCACTCAATATTAGCAGATTCTTGAGAATAATGTGGAGGAATCAGTCACAAAGTTGAAGTTACGCCGGGGCTGGATATTTCAACAAGACAACGACCCAAAACACAGCTCAAATTCTACTCGGGCATTTATGCAGAGGAACAAGTACAATGTTCTGGAATGGTCATCCCAGTCCCCAGACCTGAATATCATTGAACATCTGTGGGGTGATTTGAAGCGGGATGTCCATGCTCGGCAACCATCAAACCTAACTGAACTGGAGATGTTTTGTAAGGAGGAATGGTCCAAAATACATTCATCCAGAATCCAGACACTCATTACAGGCTATTGGAAGCATCTAGAGGCTGTTATTTCTGCTAAAGGAGGCGCTACTAAAAATTGATGTGATTTTTCTGTTGGGGTGCTCAAATTTATGCACCTGTCTAATTTCGTTTTGATGTATATTGCGCATTTTCTGTTAATCCAATAAACCTCATTTCACTACTGAAATATTACTGTGTCCTTAAATTATTTGATAGATCAAAATGAAATTGCTGATCCAAATACCCAAATATTTATAAATGACAATCATGGAAATTGTCAGGGGTTCCTAAACTTTTGCATACAACTGTATATCAATAGCTACCCACCCATGGCCGAATCTAAGGGTGGGGGGGGGGGGTGCTGGGGTGATTTCATTTGGGCTCCCTCTCACTGGGCTTTCAACTGCTGCAGAGAGAGCCACATTGAGGATTGGTTCTGCAATTGCCCATTCACGCCATACCCTCCCTGTGCATCATCCTCGTTCCCCTCAACCCCCCCAGCACTGCCAGCTTCCCTCCTCTCCTCTCCTCTACTACCAGCTACTGCCCGGCACACAGAGGGATGTTTCAGGATGGAGAGTGGGGGAAGGGGTTGGTAAATATGTTATATTTACTGGCCTCTTCCTTTCTTGAATGAACACAGTGAGTGATTGGTACTGATCACTCACTGTGTTCAATAATTACTAAAGCATTGTAAACTGTGTTTTCTATGCTTCAGTTTGTGAATCAATTGGAGCTTTCCATTCATTCACTGTACGGTGCAGCTGAGGCTGCAGAAATGGGGATTGAAGAATTTATGTTCTCAACAATGAGACATCAGGGGTCTGTTTAGACCCCTGATATCTCACCAAAGCCCCACCCCCAGTTGTGAAAAAAATAATTGAAAATTATGGGTGTAGGTGTATGGCCACGTACATTGACAGTGTGCATTTGGAGTCACTCACCCACACCTGTCAAATTAGGAACTGCAGCTGTGTTTGTACAGCCACTGCATCATCATAGTGTAACATAGCCTGCCTACACACATTTCCAGCCAGATTAAAAAAAAAAAAAACACCAATTCAAACTCTACCAAGATCCAAAATCTCATTCACACACAAAACTTTATTACCTCAAAACAGATTTATATTTTACATTTAGCAAAAACGTTGCAAGTTATGTTGGGTTTGTGTCCTCTAATGATGATTTTAGCGTATTTTTAGAAAAAATATAACTTTTTATATGGGGGGGGGGGGCCCTGTTAAGTAGCTGATCCCTGTCCTCTGCCCTCCTGACCCCTATTCTCGACTTCGCTGACCCCTGTACACTGTATAATGAATGCCCTGCTGGCCCCTGTATACTGCCCTACAGACTAATAGACTCTGTACCACTGTACACTGTGGTACAACTGCCCTGCTGACCGCTGTCTTTCCCCCTGCTGACCCCTGTCATCTGCCCTAGATTCCTGTGCACTCCCCAGCTGACCTCCCATATTTTTCCCTGCTGACCACCTGTACCCTGCCCTGCTGCCCCCTGTCCTTTGCCCTGCTGGCCCTTATATAATGCCCTACAAACTAATAGCCTCTGTACATTGTGGTGCAAACTACTAACCTTATACTTTGCTCTGCTGACCCCCTGTACACTGTCCTACTGACCTCCCATCATCTGCCCCCCCTGACATTTTTTTTACTGTACTCCCACATCAGACAGGCTAGGTGCAGTCCTATACCCAACAGTTCTTTCTGTTGGCTGTGAACAGCCTAGAGAAAAATAGAACATGGTCAAATCTATCAAGAAGCATCCATGTTGCATGGAAGGTGTTAGGAGCGATCGGAGACACATACTGTATACAGTAAATGTGCAGACCTAGCCCTCCCATTACCACATGCTAATGGGTCTTTTACTGGTAAAGTTTAAATCAACTTATTTAGGAAAAATGTAGGCCACATTTGGGCACACTCTTGGCCACTTTCACACCCTACAGTGAATCCAGGACAAATGCAATTTTTAGTCACATCATGGATTGTTTATCGTATTTAATTAAAACCAAAGAATAGAGACGCTTGCACAAGCTGTCACCGTAGCAATATGTTTTCATGTTTTGTTTTTTTTCATTTCTGTCTTCCTTTGCCAGCAATGTTGGTAGTTTAGGGAATGGCTGGCAGCAGTCTGAATATTCAAATGGCTAAAACACGCATCTGGGATGGTGATGTAATTCTCTTTTTTGTAAAGTTTAATTTCATCTGACAGCATAACCCTTCACTTATTAATGTAGAAATAAGATCATGACATCAGGCCATGTGTTGGGTATTTAAAGGTAAATAAACTACAAATACAGGTTAGACTCTCCTTTTATGTAAACGAATGCACACAGCAAGAAGCACACCCAAGGAAGAATGGTGAGACTCTTCCTGATGAAATGGTACTGATGAAGGAGAATGATTTCCTAAGAATTTCTCTCTGATCTGCCAGCAGAGATTTGAACCAGCTGAGTGCTGCACCATCCAGGCCACAAAATTCCTGTAGGCAATCTATTTAATATTCATTATCTGTAGTATCAACTGTTGCAGAGAGATCAAGAAGAATTAGGATTAAATGTTCGCTCATCATCAGAACATAATTTAGAATGTAAAGTTTATACATGCCGGTCTTGTGTAATGTGATTTCTTGACTGAAATGGGTCAGAGGTTGATAGTTGACCAGCTGTCCTGCAGTGACCTTTTATTGGCTGTGTAATCTCAGTTTGCAGCATTTCTATACTTTAGCAAACAGAGCTGTCTTATTTCAATGGAAATGTACAGCTTCGTAGCAGAAGGATTATTGCTCAGTGCAGTACCCATAGCAACCAGTCGGAATCCATCCTGCACTGATTGACTTGGGCAGAGCGAATTCTGATCGATGGACTCAAAAATGAGCTCTTTGCTTCTGAACAAATCAGTAGCTTGGCATGAACAGGATGGCACAGCTTTAGCCACTTCAATACATTTATACCCCCTTCCTGCCCCGACCAATTTTCAGCTTTCAGCGCTCTCATGCTTTGAATGCCAATTACTCAGTCATACCATACTGTATCCAAACAAAATGTTTATAATTTTTTCACACAAATAGAACTTTCTTTTGGTGGTATTTAATCACCTCTGATGTTTTTATTTTTTGCGACATAAGTGAAAAAAAACACTTTAGTTTCTATGATAAAATTCTGTTTATAAATTTGGGCTGAAACTTGTACTGCTACCTATCTTTGGTAAAAATAACCCAAATAAGTGTATATTATTTGGTCTGTGTGAAAGTTATAGAGTCTACAATCTATTGTGCCAATCATTGAAAATTGATCACACCTGATGTACTGGCAGCCAATCTCATTTCTTGAGGCCCTGAAATGTCAGGTCTTCTTCATTCCCCTCCCAGTGCAGTAGGCCACCATTTCCGGCTATAGGTGCCTCCGCATTACCTAGCTTACCTTTCCCTTGGTTGCCTGCTTATGCGCTGGCTGCCCTTCATTTTATAATTTCTTCATTTCTATTTTTATTTTTAGTATACATATTTTTTTATTTTAATGTCATTAATCAATCAATACATTTTTTATTTTTTTTTTTTATTTTATCATTACCATTTTTATAATCCTTAATTCCTATATTCTCTACCTATGAGTGTACCTTCACGTCACCTTATGCCAATACATGCATAATTGGGCATTTTGCAACCTCTCAATGCTGTGCTTTTAGTGCCTTACAAATATATCAGCTCCTTTGTGCACTGTTCTATAGCCTCACAAAGGCTTTCTAGCACTCCCATGCTTGTGGTGGCATCCCCACAGAAGTATTCATATAGAGATCCGATGCACCACCAATGTTATGAATGTACCCTTGTTTTGCTTTTTCTGTTTGTTTCTTTGTCCCCTACTTATCCATGTTCTGCTATGTTTTGGTCACGTATCCCCCTGTACAAGTCCTTCTCTGCTGACACTTTAAGGCTGGCCCTGCCCAGGGTCACGCCCACAGCTAAAATAAAAAGGAAGTAATCCCAGCTATCCAGCCCATCGGCTGAGGAAGGAGCCACTGATTCGCTCTGAAATGTGTCCCGCCCCCTGACGTCATTTCCGGTTCCACGCCGGACCCCGGGAGCACTTCCTGTGTCGTCACAAGCTGGTCTGGTGCTCTGTGCTCGCTGCACAGCTGCTTCCTGGTGTCCCCTGGCACGAATCCATACTGAGGACCCTCTCTGCCTACACTCCCCACTGGTCGGATGGGCTGTAATTACATCTGCAGACAGGACTCATGCCCAGGATCCCATTCAGCGCTGGACTGCATCTTTCACAGGAGTTATTGATGTGCCTGTCAATTACCACTTTCTAGTAAGTGTTTTTAACCCTTTGGCTGTAATAAAATTGTTTATACTGCACTTAGAGGCGCCTTCTTTGTGTTTACCCTGAAATGTCAGGAATGTACAAATAACCCCCAAATGACCCCTTTTTGAAAAGTAGACAGTCCATGGTATTTACTAAGAGGCATGGCAAGTTTTTTGAAGTTGTAAATTTTGTCCCACAATTCTTGGGAAAATGAAGAAATTATTTATTTATTTATTTTTTTACACAGTTATTTCTCACACACAGCATATACATACCTCCAATTACACCCCAAAATACATTCTGCTACTCCTCCCAAGTATGGTTGTGTGAGCACCGTCAGGTATTCTAAGAGCATATATTACACATCTAATTTCCTAACAAGCTATTATACTTTTGAAAGACCTGGAGCACCAGCACAATGGAATTATGGAAAGCAAACACCCCAACGTATATTCTATGAGACATTGAGTATTTTTCGCATTTCTTCGGAAGACATGGAAAGAGAATGAAAACACACACACATATATATATATATTTTTTTTTTTTTTTAACAAAGTTGTCAATTTATATGATGTTTCTAACACATAGCTTGTACATAGCAAAAATTACCCCCGAAATACATTCTGCTACTCCTCTTGAGTATGGCAATACCACATGTGTGAGACTTTTACATAGCCTGGCCATATACAGAGGCCCAACATTGAAGTAGTATCTTCAGGCTTTCTAGGAGCATAAATTACACATCTAATTTCATTCCTACCCATCACACTTTTGAAGGTCCTGGAGCACCAGGACAGTGGAATTACCCACAAAATCACCCAATTTTGGAAAGCAAACACCCAAAGGTATATTCTCTGAGGCATGGGCTGGTGACTGGTACTCGGGTACTCTGATGGGCTGCAGATAGGTACTTGGTTACTCTGATGGGCTGGAGACAGGTACTCAGGTAATCTGATGGGCTGGTGACAGGTACTCTGATGGGCTGGCATGTTCGAGACAGA